>JAJTIY010000021.1:600000-867148 GCA_021365275.1 Xylariales sp. PMI_506 | reverse complement strand
CTCGTCGACCGCCTTCCCATACGTTTCACGTGCTGCTGTACGTGCCTGCTTCGCCCCGAACCCAGGTACGCTTCCTCCCACCAGTGCTCTCTCGTGACGCCTCGTCGGCCGTACTCCTCCGGATGAAAAGGCCCTGCCGCCGTCCTTCAGTACCGTCCGGTTACGTTCGTCCTCCAAGAATGAATAACCCGGCCGCGTCTCGCTCACATCGTCGTGGAACGTACGTATCGGTGGCAGTAATAACCCCGGCCTCGTACCTGTACCTGTACCTATTATACCTGTACCCGTATATCCTAATAAACAACTCGTCCTCCATCATACGTTGGAGCTTAACTACCAACCCGTATACATTTCGTTAAGCCGGTCCATATTGAAGCTGATTGTGCTGTACGAGATCTACAGGCCCTGCCAGTACACTTTACCGTCGACCGGTTCGTTATACTGGATCTCCAACCCGTACGACCGCATCTCGAAGATCCAGTCCATCGGCGACGGTATCGTGTCCTTATATGTCGTCGTCATAAACCGGCTCATATGGGTACGTACGAGCGTGAACAGACCAACGTATTGGTCGGTTGTCTGGTCGGGCCCCAGTTCGGCTGTCTTTTATCATCTCTTGATTCTCCGCCCTGGCAGATCCATACAGTGCCGTACGAGCAGGATCCGGGCGATCTTGATCAACGTCTGAGTAGACGGGGGTGTACTCCTGCGCCGTATCCACCCGCCCGTTTTCGACAGCCCCATCGCCGCCAGTACGCCTAGTAGTATATTCTCTCGTACGGTTTGGTATCGAGTGGGTGGTCCAGTAGTACGATCGCGAACGCCACCATCGTCTTATCTATCTGCCGTTGGGATACTGCCGTACGGATGTCGGCCCGTATACGGACCTGATCTACCAGTTGGTAAACAGTATCGTCTACTGTGTTATGAGTCTGTACGTCCTCCGCCTCTTACTTTACCGTACTGGCACCGTACGACGTAACCTAAGATCCGCTGCAGTATTTGATGTAACGTCCGGTCGTCTTTTTCTCTATATAGCTGGAGAACGGGACGTACGGTTTAACGTTGACGGTCTTACGTTTGATCTCGAATAAGACAGCATTACCGACCACGTACTGCCGTACGAATGGATACTGTTCTGTACGATGTATACGAACCGGCCCAGATAGCTTGTAGTGTCTCTGGTAATGATAGTAACCCGTTTCCCCCTCTTCCTCCTCCTCCTCTTCCTCCTCTTCTCTTCCTCCCTCCCCTCTTCCTCCCTCCCCTCCTCCTCCTCCTCCCCCTTCGTTTTATCCCTCTGTACGTCCCTCCACCTTAGATCCGTTTGGTCATTACCGAGTTCGTAAATCACTATACGGTTAAATCCTTTCAAGTGTTATACCTAACCGGTATGGTGTAACCAGTAGTTGGTGGTATACTTCTCGTGTTCTTCCCCGATGGTCTCGGCTTCTCTCGTACGGACGGCCAGATCGGCCTATTGATCCTCCACCAGTTCGGCCGTCTGATCAGATACCGCCGGCGGTGTTGTTGTTGCTGTTAGTGGTGGTGGTGGTGGTATCGGTGTCTGGTTCGTACCCTGTCTTTTATTCATAATCGGCTCTACGCCATCTTAACCGATCTTTATCGTCTTCCTCAGACGTGGCGATCACCTCGAACTATTGGCTCCCGTACGGCTCGTGAAGAAGCGCTGGTAGTGTACCCCCGTACGCCACGGTGGTACCACCACCCCCCATCATCTGCCCCATCATCTGCCTCATCATCTGCCTTTATCACCTCCGTACGATCCACACCAGTACTTGAACTGGCAGCGGAAATCCCATCTTCTCCTTGGTCAACGCCCGTACGGTTGGCAGGGTCTTCAGTCCTGTTGATCCTATTGGTAGAATAAATCGGGTGGAACCTCTGGTGGACGTACGATGGTTCTCCTAGACTTGTTGGGCTTCGTAGTCCCCCCGCCACATCTCTCGTCGTCTATTCTTCTTCTGTTTCTGTCGGTCGTACGATACCGGGTTCTCCCAGTTATGCTTCGTACGGTAATGTTCTTGGATATGCTGGAGGCGGAGAGCGATATACGGGTATTGGTTGTATCGTAATCTATCGGTCCTGGGTTCTTTTAATTCTGTAACCACCGTACGTGTTACTTTCAATTGGGGTAATAGTCGTACGGTGATATCAGTTTCCGTACGGATAGCCGGTATTGGTGCGGACTCCTGGAGCTGTATGAGGCGGCCTTACGTTCCGGAAGTGAGATATCCGAGTGGTACCGCCGTAGGTGTAGATGTACATGATCAAGTATGATTACGTATCTAATATACGACAGATATAAATGTGGTATTGATCGTGGTAATAAAGCAAATCCATTATGTAACGGAAGCGTTAAAACCCTGAAGGTTTTGGTATTACCACCTCTACTACGGTGAAAATCAGCGGGGACCCCCCACTAAATCTGGTTAGGGTATGCTAGAGAGCGGAATTCCTTCACCAGATCAGCCGATGCGCGATTCGGGACTCGACGGAGTAGAATCGCACGGTCATCTACTTTTCCAAAAGCTACTTTTTAATCTTTACACGACTGTTATATTCCATAAACTGGCCCTGATTCTCCCTTCTCCCTCTCCCTCCCCTCTCTCTTCGTGCGGACCGACCAATCAGATAATTTACATCTAAGTAAATCACAATTAATCGCGTCCTCGAAGGCGTTAAAATAAGGCCCGAGCGTCCCGTACCGAAATCAAATCACAACTAATTAGTTGTGATTTAGCATGCGCGGGGAATAGGTGGTTAGTACCGTTACGGGCTGATCATCAGCCGGTACCTCAGTAGCCGTTGACTGTACCGTATGAATATCCGCCGTATCGTCTTTTCCGACCAGATCTGTTCTCGTACGGGTTCAGGGTTGGTTTATGATAAATGTATATAAACCTCTTTTTCGTTGTTGTCGTCGTCGTCGTTGTCGCCGTCGTCGCCGCCGTTATCGTCATTACTGGATTCGTTATTCTGGTATCCGGTACTCTTCTGCCTTCGTCTTCGTCTTTTCCTTCTTCTGTCTGTCTAACCCTCTCCCTCACCCCCTTCCCGTTCGCCCCTTTCATCTTATTCTCTCTCGTACAGATCCCCGTCTGGTATGATGGTATCGTGCGTCTATAGAAACGTGTTAGTCGATGTACGTTGTATACGGAATTTTTCTAATATCTGTTAGAACGGTAATACCAGTTATAGATACTGAACCAATAACCGTCCTACTTCGTTTAGTAAATAGCGGTCGATTATTTTAGGCTGTGTCGTCGTACGGAAACCCTTATGGTACGAGACCCGTATAAGTACCAGTCCGTTTTATACGAAGATGTTCCGTATGTTCTTACCCGTTATCGAGTTATGGTGTCGTACGTTCAAGATCTCGGGCGTCCGCGCCGGTTGCTTAGTTACTAAGTGTATTACCATCAGTAGTTTACCCAGAAACTCGTCGACCGTCTTCCTATACGTTTTACGTGCTGTTATACGTACCTGTTTCGTCCCGAACCCAGGTACGTTTTCCTCCTACCAGTGTTCTCGTGACGCCTCATCGGCGCCGTACTCCTCCGGATGAGAAAGGCCCTGCTGCCGTCCTTTAGTACCGTCCGGTTACGTTCGTCCTCCAAGAATGAGTAATCCGGCCGCGTCTCGCTTACATCGTCGTGGAACGTACGTATCGGTGTAGTAATAACCCCGGTCTCGTACCTGTATCTGTACCTGTACCTGTACCTGTACCTGTACTTATACCTGTACCTATATGTCTTAATAATAACTCGTCCTTTATCGTACGTTAGAGCTCAGTTTACTAACCCGTGTACCATTTCGTTAAACCGGTCCTATATTGAAGTTGATTGTGCCGTACGAGATCTACGGACCCTGCCAGTATACTTTACCGTCGACCAGTTCGTTATATTGGATCGCCAACCTATACGACCGTATCTCGAAGATCTAGTTTATCGGCGACGGTATCGTATCCTTATATATCGTCGTCATGAACCGGCTCATATAGGTATGTACGAACGTGAACAGACCAACGTATTGGTCGTTGGTCTGGTCCGGGCCCCAGTTCGGCTGTCTTCTTATCATCTTTTGATTCTCCGTCCTGGCCAGATCCATACAGTGCCGTACGAATAGGATCCGGGCGATCTTTGATCACACCTGAGTAGACGGAGGTATACTCCTGCGCCTATATCCACCCGCCCGTTTTCGACAGCCTTATCGCCGTCAGTACGCCTAGTAGTATATTCTCGTACGGTTTGGTATTGAGTAGGTGGTCCAATAATACGATCACGAACACCACCATCGTTTTATCTATCTGCCGTTAAGATACTACTGTACGGATATCGACCTACGTACGGACCTGATCTACTAATTGGTCAAGTAGTATCGTCTGTTGTGTTATGAGTCTGTACGTCCTCGGGCGCCTCTTCACTTTACCGTATTACTACTGTACGACGTAACCTAAGATCCGTTGTTAGTATTTGATGTAGCGTCCGGTCGTCTTTTTCTCCATATAACTGGAGAACGGGACGTACGGTTTAACGTTGACGGTTTTACGTTTGATCTCGAATAAAACGGTATTACCGACCACGTACTACCGTACGAATAGGATACTGTTCTGTACGATGTATACGAACCGGCCCCAGATAGCTTGTAGTGTCTCTGGTAATGATAATAGCCCGTTTCCCCCCTCTTCTTCCTCCTCCTCTTCCTCCTCTTCTCTTCTTTTTTCCCCTCTTCCTCTTTCCCCCTCCTCCTCCTCCTCCCCCTTCGTTTTATCCTTCTGTACGTCCCTCCACCCTAGATCCGTTTAGTCACTGCCGAGTTCGTAAATCACTATACGGTTAAATCCTTTTAAGTACTGTACCCAACCGGTATGGTAAACCAGTAGTTGGTGGTATACTTCTCATGTTTTTCCCTGATAATCTCGGTTTCTCTCGTACGGACGGTCAGATCGGTTTATTGATCCTCCACCAGTTCGGCCGTCTGATCAGATACCGCCGGCGGTGTTGTTGTTATTGTTAGTGGTGGTAGTGGTGGTATCGGTGTCTGGTTCGTACCCTGTTCCTATCACAATCGGTTCCTACGTCCATCCTTAACCGATCTTTATCGTCTTCCTTAAACGTGGCGATCACCTCGAACCATTAGTTCCCGGTACAGCTCGTGAAGAAGCGCTGGCAGTACACCCCCGTACGCCACGGTGGTACCGCACCCCCCCATCATCTACCTCATCATCTGCCTTTATCACCTCCGTACGATCCATACCAGTACTTAAACTGGCAACGGAAATCCCATCTTCTTTTTGGTCAATACCCGTACGGTTGGTAGGGTCTCCAGTCCTATTGATCCTGCTGGTAGAATGAATCGGGTAGAACCCCTGGTGGACGTACGATGGTTCTCCTAGATTTACTAGGCTTCGTATTCCCCCCGTTATATCTCTCGTCGTCCATTTCTTCTTCTGCTTCTATCCGCCACACGATACCGGGTTCTCCCAACTGTACTTCGTACGGTAATGTTCTTGGATATGTTGGAGATGGAGAACGATATACAGGTATTGGTTACATCGTAATCCATCGGTCCTGGGTTTTTTCAATTCTGTAACCACCGTACGTATTACTTTCAATTGAGGTAATAATCGTACGGTGATATCAGTTTCTGTACGGATAACCAGTACTGGTACGGACTCCTGGAGTTACTGTAAGACGGCCTTACGTTCCGGAAGTGAGATATCCGAGTGGTACCGCCGTAAGTGTAGATGTATATAATCAAATATGATTACGTATCTATATATACGACAGATATAGATGTGGTATTGATCGTGGTAATAAAATAAATCCATTATATAACGGAAACGTTAAAACCCTGAGGGTTTTAATACTACCACCTTTACTACAATGAAAATCAACGGGGCCCTTTATTAAATCTGGGTTAAGGTATACTAGAGAACGGAATTCCTTCACCAGATCAGCCGATACGTGATTCGGGATTCGACGGAGTAGAATCGTACGGTTATCTACTTTTCCAAAAGCTACTTTTTAATCTTCGTACGACTGTCATATTCCAATGGTTGGCCCTACTTCTCCCTCTCTCTCTCCCTCTCCTTCTTCGTGCGGACCGACCAATCAGATAATTTATATCTAAGTAAATCACAATTAATCACGTCTTCGAAGGCGTTAAAATAAGGCCCGAGCGTCCCGCACCGAAATCAAATCATAAGTACTTAGTTGTGATTTGGCATGCGTGGGGACTAGAGGATAGGACTACGTACATACCTTCCTGGCCTTCTCAAAAATCCCACTCCCGGAAAAACAGCTTCATGCCCGCCAAGCTATTGTTTTCAAAGACGCCGCCAGACGTACAGCCCAAGCCTATCTAAATAACGCTTCAGAAACGAATCTACTACATTTCCTGATTCTACCAAGGGTCCTAGGGTTAGCTCTTAAGAAAGGAGCGTTATCCAAAACGCTAAAAGCCTTCCCGGCTACCGTACCTAACCCCGACGAATTCCAGCACCCTCACAACCACACCCCCACCACCGATCCCGTCGCTCAAGCCAAAAAGCTACTGGAGAGAGGGTACGTTGGGAGGGCCGCCAAAGCCCTGTACGACCAGGTGCCTTTAGCTCCAAACACCCCTGAGAATCTGGAAACCCTTCGGAAAAAACACCCAATTGGACTACCTAACCCTTGTAAGCCACGGACAAAGCCAAATAGTGGCCAGCCCATCAACGTGGACCATATAACACAAGCCTTCAAGTCCATTGGGAAAGAAAAAGCCCCAGGCCTTTCTGGATGGTCAAAAGATTTACTGGAATTGGTTTTTAATGAGAAACCAGTCCTGGATCTATTCATCCATCTGGCTAATCTAATACGCCAGAATAAAGCCAAAGGAATGGAGATGCTATGTGCCTCCAGATTGATCAGCCTATCCAAAAAAGACGGTGGTATCCGCCCTATCGCTGTTGGAGACCTTATATACAAGGTGGTTACCAAAGCCATCTTAATTGGTCTATTTAAGCCCTCAATGCTACTACCTAACCAGTTAGGTGTTAAAGCCCTGGGGGTGTAGAACCGATTATAACCCTCCTTCAGGAAGCCATCGAAGGCCCTAACGCCAACGCCTTCACACAAGCCGTCTCCCTTGATTTCTCCAACGCTTTTAACGCCACCGAACGAGCTGCTATAGCAGCCGCTATCGCCAAATACGCCCCCACTTTCTATCAGACTTTCAGGTGTATATACGATAAAGCGAGCCTATTGGTCACCACTAACGGCGAAACCATCGCCAGCACCCAAGGCGTCCGTCAAGGTGACCCTCTAGGACCTCTCTTTTTCTCGTTAGGCGCCAGACCTACCCTGGAGGAAATAATGGCCAGACTACCCACAGCGGTTCTGGTGGCGTATCTGGATGATACCTACTTACTGGACCCTAACGCCGATACACCTCTATTAGAAATAGCTAAAGAGGTGTGCTCCAAGTCCCCATTGACCCTCAACCTCACCAAAACCAAGGAATACATAATAGAAACCCTCCGTACCCACGGCTTCGAAGCCTTAGGCTCGTATATAGGCCCCGAAACCAAACGGAGGGCTTTTTTGGCATCCAAAATCGATACCTTTAAACAGGTAGTCCTTTCGATCCGCGACCTCCCTAAGCAGTACGCGTACCTACTCCTTAAAAGTAGTATCCAACTCCTACTTCGTCACCTACTCCGCCAACTTAACCCTGAAGGTCTGACAGACCTATGGCTCCAGGTGGATCATATTATTACGGATACCATACTTGATCTAACGTCTCGAACGCCAAACGATCCTCTAAATGGTGTCTGTAATAACCTGATTTTCTTACCTATCAAAGAAGGCGGTTTAGGACTACTTAGCCATGCCGACGTAGCCACCGGAATCTTTACAGCTACCCAAACTGCCTGCCAGCCTACCTTACAACGGATCCTCCAACCAAAAGAACCTCCTGATTCTTTTGGTCTGAATAGTTCCACCCCTGTCACCACCGCCAAACAGGTATTACGGGATAGCCATACCTACCAGATGGAGGCGTTAAAAACGGGGCTATCACCTACCGAATTACATACCGTAATCGAAAACTCCAGTTACCTTAGCCGAAAATGGCTCCGGATCCTGCCTACCCAGAAAAACTTCATTTTTGCGGATACCGAATTCACTGAAGCTTTACGTACAAAGTTATTGATCTACTGTAAGACAGTGGGTGACCCCTGTAACGAATGTGGTAACGACGTCGCTATTAACCACCAGGACCTCTGCCGAGGTGCCGAACGGAGGTGGATTAACCGTCATAACGCCATTCGGAATACCCTTTTCAATACCTTAAATGGTAACGCCAGTTTGATGGCAGAAAAGGAGCCGTTAATCGACCCCATTTCGGAAACGAGAGCCGATTTCAGTACCTTGATAGGTAACAGCCGTTATTATTACGACGTGAAAGTGATAGCTATCACTAAGAAGAACGCCCGAGACGACGTATATAACACCCTCCAGGAGGCTTTTGACGCCAAAAAGCTGAAATATAAAAGCCTTGGTTCCCATTTTCGACCTCTGATCTTTTCGGCCGGAGGACTTATGGCTTTAGAGTCCGCCAAGTATTATAAAGAACTCCAAACCATTATGGGCCCGTATATAGCCAGCTGGATGGACACCTCCATTTCACTGACTTTGGCAAAATTCAGGGCTCAGGCTGCCATCTCTATCAGCGGATCAAACCCACGTCCTAAACACTAAGGTGTTAGATTACTCACCCGTCCACTTACTTACTTACCCACCCACTTACCTACCCACTTACCTACTTACCCACCTACTTACTTACCACCTACTTACTTACCACCTCCCTACCTACCTACCACCTACCTACCTACCTACCTACCTACCTACCTACGTATATGTATCCCCTTTCAGGCACGTATACGAATCGCCTCTTAAGGAGCAGTTTTTATAATGGGCCACAGCTTCCAACAAGCAGCCACCCTACCCTGTAGTACTTGGTCATAACACCACTGTATACCAAAAGTCATGTAAACCAAGAGTCGGATTTGTAAATGGGCAGTTTAGCTTTGATAGTCAATAAAACCCTAACCAACCCTAGCCTCCTCCTCCTCCTCCTCCTCCTCTTCTTTCGTTTTATCCCTTTATACGTCCTTCCACCCTAGATCCATTTAATCATTACCGAGTTCGTAAATCACTATACGGTTAAATCTTTTTAAGTACTGTATTTAACCGGTATAATATAACCAATAGTTGGTGGTATACTTCTCGTGTTCTTCCCCGATGGTCTCGGCTTCTCTCGTACGGACGGTCAGATCGGTTTATTGATCTTCCACCAGTTCGGCTGTCTGATCAGATACCGCCGGCGTTACTGTTACTGTTACTGCTGCTGTTGCTGTTATTGTTGTTACTGCTGGTGGTGGTGGTGGTGGTATCGGTGTCTGGTTCGTACCTTATCTCTTATCATGATCGGTTCCTATACCTATCTTTAACCGATCTTTATCGTCTTCTTTAGACGTAACGATCACCTCGAACCATTAGTTCCCGGTACGGTTCGCGAAGAAACGTTGATAATATACCCCCGTACGTTACGGTAGTACCACCCCTCCTCTATCATCTGCCTTTATCACCTCTGTACGATCTATACCAGAACTTGGATTAGGAGCGGAAATCCTATTTTCTCTTTGGTTAACGCCCGTACGGTTGGTAAAATCTCCAGTCCTGTTGATCTTATTGGTAGAATGAATCGGTTAGAACCTCTGGTAGACGTACGATAATTCTCTTTGATTTGGATTTACTAGGTTTCGTATCCCCTCCGTCATATCTCTCGTCGTCAATTTCTTCTTCTTTTTCTTCTGTTATCGGCCGTATAATACCGGGTTTTCCCAGCTGTATTTCGTACGGTAATACTTTTAGATATATTAGAGGCGGAGAACGATATATAAATACTGGTTATATCGTAATCCATCGGTCTTAGGTTTTTTTAATTCCGTAACCACCGTATATACGACCTTCAGTTAAGGTAATAATCGTATAATGATATCAACTTCCGTACGGATAACCAATACTGGTACGAACTCCTGGAACTACCGTAAAACGGTCTTACGTTCCGGAAGTGAGATATCCGAATAGTACCGCTATAAATATAAATGTATATAATCAAATATGATTACGTATCTATATATACGATAGATATAGATATGGTATTGATCGTAGTAATAAATTAAATCTATTATATAACAGAAAACGTTATCACCTTAAAGGGTTTCAGTACTAACCTCTAACGGTGGTGAAAATCTACCGGGGCCCCCTATTCAATATGGGTTAGGGTATATTAAAGAGAAAGAAAAAGAACGGAATCACTTTTATTCAGATCCAACGGATATACGATTCGGGACTTGAAGAAGTTAAAAACGTATGGTCATCTACCTTTTTCTAAGATCTACTTTTTTCTAAGATCTATTTTTTTTTACTTTTTATCTTCGCCAGGCCGTACAATATTCCAATGGCTGGCCCTGGATTCTCCTCTCTCCTTCTTTCTTTATACGGACCGACCAATCAGATAATTTACATCTAAGTAAATCATAACTAATCGCGTCCTCGAAGGCGCTAAAATGAGGCCCGAGCGTCCCGCACCGAAATCAAATCACAACTAATTACTTGTGATTTGGTGCGCGCGGGGAATGAAGGATAGGCGTTAAAATGAGGCCCGAGCGCCGCGTACCCGAATCAAATCACAACTAATTAGTTGTGGTTTGGCGCGCGTGGGGAATGAAGGATAAAATAGGAGGCCAGCTTCAAATAACGTAATATATCTGGTTGTTGGAATTCAGCCACTTTACGTGTGATTATCGATCCAATCCCTTATATAAAATAACTTTAAATAATAAACACCACTTTATCCTAACTTTAAAACTATAAAGTTATTAATTTATAAATCCCGGTTTTATTTTAAGTCACAAAAATACTTTTTATTATTGAATTTAATTATAAAAAGAAAATTAATACCTCTTTAAAAATGGTAGTACTAAAACGACATGGTCTTCACATTATCCAAGAACTCATTCTGAGCTTTAGCAGCGACTTGGTCGTCTGAAAGAACTGACCAAGCAGTGGCGGCCATTCCTTTTGCAACTTCCATAGCACGGTGATGTGCCTCTTCCGTCGCGGCAGCGGTCGCGAACCCAGGCGTGTGATTGAATGCCCCGGGTACTGTGTCTAGGACGAACCCAACTTGGAATGAGGGGCACGCGTACGAGACATTCCCTACCGATATCCGATCAGTCCCAGTTTTAAAACCCTTTAAGAGGTATAACGGAAGCACAATGACAACAATTCTATAGATGCAATGAACTGACCTTGGTCTGTGGATCCCACGATTAAGGGCGGTGCGGCAAGGTCGCACAGAACAGGTGATTTCAGGGCTGCCATAGCCTCGGCATATATAGCGCAGAGAGTCTTGTTTGGCCTTAAGTCGGAATAAGAGAATTCACTATTTTAACCGTCATTATGGCTCACACTCTGTAGGTGTTTATACTGTGATGAATATAAAGCTGGAAACTTACTCCTTAATGTCAACTGTGCACCCTGTGGCCATGGCTGCACCTCTGAAGCAATTTTTGACTCGTTCCTTAAGAAGCTCGAGCTCGCGCTGTGTTTTACTTCGTACCTGGTACTCGCTGATGGTGCTGGCGGGTATGACATTGCTATAGGTACCGCCATCCACGATCACCGAGTGGATACGTTCGTACTCGTTAATCTGCTGACGAAGCATGCTGACGGCGCTATAGGTCAGGCACGCGGCGTCGAGCGCGTTAATACCCTGAGATGGGGCTATAGCGGCGTGAGCAGGCTTTCCGCGAAACTCTACGCGCAACTTGGCCATAGCCAAACTGGAGAGATAGGCCGCACCCGTCAATTTGGCACTGGGCAAGAGTGCGGGACCGGGATGCGCCATCAAGCATGCATCAGCACCTTCGTAGGCACCCTTACTCAGCAGGACTTCCTTCCCACCACCGCCTTCCTCTGCGGGCGTGCCCAAGACCCGCACTCGCCCGGGAATACCACTCGCTTGCAGCGCCGCCGCCACGCCTATGAATGCAGCCAGCGACGATACAGCTATCAGATTATGTCCGCATCCATGTCCAATATCGGGGAGTGCGTCGTACTCGGCATTAAAGACAACGAGGCGACCGCCTGAGCCATATGTTGCCATGAACGATGTCTCGAGGCCGTAAGCATGGGGAGTGACGTCAAATCCCATGGTTAAGAGTGATCTGACGATATTGTCGTGAGCTTTGAACTCTTTAAAGGCAAGTTCGGGCTCATTGAAAATCTAGAGCAACACATAGCTTCCATTAGATTTTGTAAAATCTGGAACAATGGGCAGTGGGAAGTGGAAAGAAATAAACTTACCGTCTGGTTAAGGTGCCATAACTCGATATTCTTGCCATCAACTCCTCCAGTTATAACATCTGAGATGTTCAGACCTTGTGGTCCCTTTTCTGCAAACTTACCCGATGCTGTTTCACTCATATTCTCTGTTGTACCACCAAGCAGAGAACAAAAGAAATTAGATTGAGAGAATTTGGTATTATGATACAGGAGTCGTCAATATACATAGAAAGCGGGACACTACTCCGGGGAAGTACAGATCGATGAGAACTTAAAACTTGCAGTAAGATGATAATACTCCTTTTGGTTGCTACGTAGACACAGAGTGGGGCTTTTTGGAAGTAGATGCAGCAATTTTCCGATCGGGATATTCGCGATAAGCCAGTTGTGCATTACAAGGTCTAGACCGCGAGCGAAGCATGGGGGTTCGCCAGTCTACGGCTGCAACAGATTACTATCATTCGTTCCGCTCAGTAATGAATGTACATGGGTCCCGCGTTGAAAGATTGAATGAAATTTCCAAGGTCAGGATTTGTTAAATGAATAAGATACAATTCTGAAGAAATATTTCGGTAATATGTGGTTTTATGTAGTTCCTGGCTCACAATATGTAGAGGAAAGACTTGTCTTCAAAGTCTGTTTCATTCAAAGCCAATACCGCAGTGGCTTGAATACCTAATTCATGTTCGTGTATGCGATGAACCCCGCGATTCCGGTTCTTGTATCTCAACCAAAGATGCATCCCAACCATAGACACGAACGCAAGACCTAGTGAAATCATAATAGCCAGCCATGCACTCTGTTCCGAGACTAATTAGCTAAAATATCGTTGTAATGCAACACGCAAAGTTGCACTTTCTCTGGGATAGTACCTGGTATGTGGGAGCTTCGTCCGCAAAGAAAAACAGCGGTCCCATGATGTTTCCAATACAGTATCCCAGAAACACCATGGCACTCACCGTGGTCTTCTTGGTTAAACCTGTCACATTAGACGCAATTAAACTTAGTGCCAGGGGAAACCCAGCAGAGAAGGCCCCAAACAGCCATATCCCCGCCAATCGTGTCCACGTGCGATCCGTCCCGACTTCAGCAACCATCAGACATCCAGCTATACTGACAAGCTGGAGGAAGGCAATGGAATAGCAACGAGATTTCGGCAGCTTGGCAGTAGCCCATGTTGACAATGCGAGCCAAATCAAGGGGAAAACGTAGGCTGGGATTGTGACTAGCAAAGTCCCTGTCGTAGAGAAACCAAAGCCTTTCACCACAAGGCCACCAAACTGAACTAAACCTGTCAGCAAGCAATCACACAGACAATAGAAAGTTTAAGACCGTTAACTGACGCTGGTGAGGCCACTGTTTGGAATAGACGATGTTATAGTATACACGAACAACAGCCAGGATTTAACATCTAGAATAGCCTCAATGGCTTGGCTTTTGGACCATGGGTGGTTATGGGCCGTGTGGAGCTCAAGTCGTGTACGTTCAAAGGCGAAGTTACGCTCCCACTCAGAAAGAAACCTCGCATGCAGAGGGGAATCGGGGAGGAATATAAAGAAAGCTATGCCGTATAATAGGGTGATCAACCCAAAGATGACGAAGATCCACTGTTACAGGGTATCGATTAGCATCGTAATGTTCTAGGATAATTTTTGAGCAGATGAATTCTTTTCAAACAATCATACCTTCCAAGGAGCTAGAGTATCGTGGAGGTGGGTAATACCAAAAGCTATCAAGGCACCGAAGATGCTGCCTACACAATTCCCGGCAAACCAAAAACTATGCCTAACTGCGTGCTCTGATCTCCTGTACCACATCGATGTCATTAAGGAAAATCCTGGACTCATGGTGCTCTCAAGGATACCTAGCATCACCCGAAGCACCATTAATCCCGCGAAATTGGATGTCGCTGCGTGACAAGCTAAAACCAAACCCCAAGCCAGGCTTCGGGTTAATTGTGATTCAAATTAGCTTGATGCGCTCCATACCGACCTGGTAGAGATCCCAGCCAAGAAGCAACTTACAAAGAGATTGAAAGCGTTTTCGCCAGTGGGAATCGAATGAAACAGAGCGAAACCGGGTAGCTGGCAATCAGATAGCCGAAGTAGAAAGCGCTGGAAGTCCACGAATACTGTGTTCCGTTTATTTTCTGCTTTGACATTAGCTAATGCTCCAATGGCTGTTCGGACTTCTTCTATTTACAAGCGCTGTTTCGATATCAAGAAGAGCTGCGTAGCCTAGAGCTGTTTTGTCCAGAAACTGGAGAACAAATGCACCAAACATCAAAGGGAGAAGACTATTAACAAGTAAACAACTGTTGTCAAGTTCGTGACGATGCGTAGGATATAGTGAAGTTTTGTCTGGGTTGTAACTCACTTTCGGTCAATCTTTCTGACAATAGTTTGTTCTTCTCGGAGGTTCTCTGTCATAACCATTGTCGCTCCTGGGAGGACTGGGCTGGTCACTCCAATTGGCCCATCTTCTTTGGACAAGGACTCGGTAGGGACTACTTGATCCATTGGGATACTATCGCTGACACTTTCCAGGGCTATAATATCAAACAAGAGTCAAGTAATTCAAAAAGTCACTACTTTTAATGCACACCATTTCATAAGAGAAACTGATCTCGTCGTCTATAAGTAATGTAACCTCAAGTCTCGTTATCTCACCAGGACCAACTTGCTAGCCATATCGTGTGCACTGTGTAATTATGGCATGGACTAGAGCCTATTACGGCATAGAATCGGAAAATTGGGAAGGTTTAATTGACATATGGTGGTCGGGAAAACCGAAACTCCATCAGACTAATTTTCAAGAACGGATTAGTTCCACTGCTTCCCCAGGAAAGTGGGATGGAAGGATTTTTTGTCTAGTGTCGGCTGCTTTGTCGTCCCTCGGCTTCTTTCGAGATAGCACAACTCCACCCTGTGACCTTTGTGGGTTAAACCTGGCGTCTGTTGCTTCCTCAACTCTTCCGACACATCAGCCGTGGGGATGTGCGATTGATTTACTAGTACCAGTGAAAAGCTCGAGCCGCCATGGGAGGGTCAGAAAGTAGCAGCGTTGGCCTGCGGAAACGTGTGCTTAGGGGTCGTCCCCGCTGTGGTGCTTGCGATACCTGTCGCTTGAAAAAAGTCAAGTGTGATGAGGCGTACCCATCCTGCAAACGTTGCCAACGTTTGGGTTTCACCTGTGTATGGCCGGCTCCAGACCATCACCTTCAGCAATCCAAGAACGATGCAAAGCGTATCACGACAATTAGATCAGCACCACCACTGCCACGTCTATCAGAATCCAATCCTCAGATAACAGCACTGCACAGTTCTATTTCAGACACAGACACAGCTCCCCGATTACCACAGATTAACATCACCGATCAAGACTGGGACAATAATGGAGGCCCGATCAGCCAAGATCTATCTAGTTGCGCAAATAGCGATCTTGATGTTTCGACACGTGCCAATAACGGCGATATGACTTTAACTCAATGGATCTTGCCCGATGCTTTCCTTAGCGATTGTATATTTGCAAATGAGGAACAGTTTTCGTTCGTTTTCAATACCACAGAAGCATCTGCGGCTGCTTTGTTTGACGGATTTACAACCCCAAATTCCACTATTGATACCCCTAGTGACCTGGCAGGTAGATCTCCAGACGATGGATCACTCCCGGTTGGCGATTCCTCGCAATACTTTGGCATCGACAACAAAATAATTTCCAATAGCCTCAATATCTTTCCTCAGGCCCTCCTTGCCGGCGCACGAGAGTACCAAGCACTTCATCATTTCCAAACAATATATACATGCTCTAGAGTAACAAAGGATCCAAAATGGTCCACATATAGCTGTATCCTTGATGCGGCGGCCCAGAAACCAATGGTGCTACACTTCCTTGTCGCCGTCTCTTCACTTGACCAACACCTACTCAGTTGGAACTCATCAGAGGACATGGTGCAGATGAGCAAGCATCATTTTCGCCTCGGCTCAGATATGTTATCCAGTAAGGTAACGGTCCAGTCGAGCGATTCTCGGTCTCATATCGACGTACTTATCTCGCTGTTCCTGGCTTACTGCTACGTTACAAGCCGCGAGATCTTAGATCCTGAGGTTATCGACCACTTGAGCTCCTCAGCCATCCAGTATATTCTAGATTATATCCTGTCGACTCAAGATGCTGTGCTTTCAAGAAAAAGTTCCGACGACACCAACCAGGACCAGAACGATGCTATCACTACTCCTACTACTAGTGACTACCACTGTGGCGTTAGAACAATGGCATCTCAAGCGCAGGTCCTGTCGAGTTTATATTCCGACAAAGATGAAAACCTCATAAATCGCGTGCTTGTGCTTCTTTGCTGGTTAGATATACTGGCGTGTTTTCAGGGAATGGGTGGGTTTATTGCCCGTACCTTATGCACAAGAACAGAAAGACTACGACAAATTTACGCCCTACAGGTTGATGCTTTATCATCATATTGGGGCTCTGCGTACCCCGCTCAAGAGCTTTCTAGAGATATCGAGCACATGAGCATTATGGAGTTCGCCAATGAGACTATGTGCCTATTTCAAGAAGTGAACAGCCTGAACAATGAGCACCTCAAAAACGAAGGAATATTACAAGTAAAGATTAGAGTACTGCAAAAGGTGAGTTTCACCCCAATGTTCTCCACATTCCATTTCCATCTCCGTTGAGGAATCAGTACAGACTGGTTAACATCTTACGGTTTTATGACAATACTGTAGAAATACAACAGCATCATAAAGTTTGACCGCGAAAATAGGCTGATGAAACATATCGCACCGACTGCCGACCTCGTCACAGCCATGTTTTTCTTTGTCCAAATCTATTTATTCCGTACGACCTTGACAAAGCTGGAGCAGCCAACTCCTTCACATATCGTGATGCTATTATATGAGATCATGCAATGCGCTCACCGAATATGCTCCTCAGAACTCCCTAACGCGCAGAATCTGTTGAGCTTTCCACTTTTTATTGTTGCTATCGAAACACAAGATCGAATTCACGTAGAGTGGATATTGAATAAACTGCCTTCACGGTCTTCATTACGGTCGGTGCTGTTGGAAGTACGCAGACGGCAGCAGGATAAGGGTGAGCGCCTACCGATATCTTGTATACAGGATCTATTTCGTAAAACGGCTTAAGTCAATAAAGATTAGTTCTGGGAAGACTAATGCCTGAGTAAATTTGGATTCATTGATTTATTCAATGTATTACAATACCGTCTAATTCGAAAGATATTGATTTGTATGGGCGTTGCACGGACCATACGTAAGAATCTGTTGTATAAAGTAATGCCATGGCGCTGGACGCTGTCGCTGGAAAGCTAGTCTGTCTGAGTGGTCAATAGTGAAGCACCTCAACTTCTATAAACACATCTGGTCTTAAAGGATTTCGAGTTCAGGGCTTTGAATTGTCTTGAAATGTAAAGGATTATAAATGTACTTCATAATCAGCTTATAGATATATATTATTAAATATTAAATATTATATTCCCCTTAACTTGATAAAATAATATGCATGTCCTCTTTAAATCAGAGGGGCACGGTCCACGGCTCACGTTAAGTAAGTTGCACTTTTCTGTCTAACAGCGATTGAGAGAACCTACATGATGTCACCAAAACTATGGCTGGATTTCTCACTTGATTTATAGTTATAGATGCCCCAGCTACAGCCTTAACACCGAGGCTTTGGTGTAAATTATGTATTATAAAAAGAGTTCCCCGCTGGCCAATCATACCACCACGCCTAGCCCAGAGATGGTTCTTCTCAAAGGAAGTTGTTACTCATTTCCCCTTATTGGTTAAGCCGGAGCAGTAACCTGATCACACGAGAATGTTAGTCGTAGTTGTAGGAGTTATGGTGGTCGAAACAGCAACAGACACCAAGATCATGGTATCGTACGTTACAGTAATTTGTTCGATCACAGTACTGGGTAATGAATTTAAAGGACAGTTACAGAGTGAAAAACTATCCAATTGAACTCTGAATGCTGGGCCGCGACGTCGCCGGACCGCTGGTACAAAGATACAAGTTGCTAATTGTTCCGTCCTATGTTCCGTCCTATAAACTTTGCCAGTCTAGTGTTATGTGTAATCATTGCTGGGGTTGTCAAACTTACGCAGTAACTGTGCTGATAATGGCATTGGCTGTGACAGTGCTAGTTCCCGTTGTCGTAGTAGTCGTTGTAGCCGAGTTAAAATATGTACTGGTGATAGTGCTCGTGATTGTATGTGTGTGTGGACTGCAGGAACAGGATGATGTTCCTGATGACTCGGCGGTCGGTACTGTCTCTGTCAGATCGAGTAAGGTTCAACACGAGGCAAAGTAAACGGTCATAGAAACAGATATAATCGCACCCCATTTCTTCTGGAAACGATTACCATTTCCAATATAGGAAGTGTTCGGGAAATTCTTTATATTTATAACCATTACTAATAATAATGTACAGCCCGTAAATAATCGATACGGTTATAAGTTTGATAAGAACCCATTTAAGTACTTTAAATTAGCATCTTTTAACCGTGATATCTAAGGTTATTATAGAACAATTACCGAACTTTTGACTTTTTTTATTCTATTATTAGAGCGTTAAGAACAAATACGGATATGTATAACGGTTGTATCTTGAATTATAGCCTTCACTGAGGTGTATTATATTACTTGTTTCGATGCCTTTGACTAGTCACGACACTACCTTAGTATGTCAGTCAACGACATCGATTCGACATCTTATTCGTATATCATTTTGCATTTATTACTCTGAACGCCGACTTCACTGTCAACGTCTCTGGAATGGTTGATTAATTATCGTTAGGCTAAACTTCTGAATACGTTATTTATTTATTTTATAAGATACTAATATTATTAGAAGAAAGGTTGGTTTTGATGTCGACCAGTTAAGTTTATCTTATTTAATCTACAAGTCGGTCATATATTATATTAGGTAACCATTCTATTAACTGAACATAAATATAGAAATAATTATATGGTATATATAAATGAACGGTATGTACTATATGACCTCGTATAATAAAACGTAAATTAAATTAACTGAATTTATCCCACCCAGGACTTTAACATTAATCCCTTAACAACAGACTATCGACATCGATGTCTCTTTCATTATAAATATTATCCGTTTGAACTTTAGGATAAGACATTGTTCCTGAGGCTGTCTTAGGCTGTGTGTAAACAATCTGATCTTCGTAGACCGCCAGTTTCTCGTCTTCTGTCATTCGAGGTCGGGTGTGCAGATTGTTAGCTACCGGAACACCCCACGACCCTGCTTCCCACCCCGCGGCGCCTTCCCCGGAGCTCGGTAGAGCGAGTCTCAAGAGGTGCAGCATGGTATCGGCCTGGCGAGCGACTGCTTGTGGGGGAAACTTGCCCGTCAACTTGTAATAAAGACCCAGAATCGACTCCATAAAGATGTTGAGCATGAACATGACGATACTGAAGAGTACGATGATCATGATGCCGAGGAAACTAAAGTTCTGCACCTCTCCCGAGGTCCGCACTAGTTGACTGCCACACTGCTCGACTAGCACTTGGGACTCCGCGGGGATAAAGCCATCGGACGGCGAATGGACGCTTCCATATGGGCCCAGATCCCCCGATTGCGAGGCGTACTCATTAAAGTACTGCTGGAGTTTGACTATGTTTGTCTGAAACCACCCCAGCACCTCTAATTGCCACTGGTTATCTGGTAAGCCGGGAGATAGAGTACCGTACAGGAGATTACGTGCCCAGAGAGATACAGGGCCAATAGCTGATATCCCCTGGTTCGAACTTTCCATGGCGATTCCAAAGCGGAGTGCGGTAACTTGTTGGACTGTATTGAAGCCTAGCTCATTCAACGCAAGGAGAAGCTGATTGACACCGGCCGGCTGGGAACACAGGTTCGTCACGGGATTGCACATGACATACTGCTCGGTGCACATCATGAGATTTAGGTCATTATTTGGTGCATATCCCATCAGCCCATATCCGTCGTTGGTGCCTGTAAAATTGCCTTGAGTTATATTGGCAGTAAACCAAGGATCTGAGGTAGGCTGAAGGTAGGAGATATGGTTTTGACTCATGAATAATGCTGTCACATCGGCGTCGGTACGATTGAACTCGGGTAGTGGTATCCATAGCACATCGTCATATGGAATACCGACGTATGCTGGTATTGTGCTGTAACCAAGTCAGAGGGGTTAGGAAATGTCTTCGGTGTCAGGTGGCTGAATTAGGGGGGGGGGGATTGAGTACTCATTCCCTGCTTATGGTGGGGAGGGGAGGGGACTGTAGAAAAGTAGAAGGACTAAGCTCACTCTAATATATAACCTATATTAGCGTTGGCAGTAGCTTTGTCATATTGGTATGTATATGGCACACCGGCACCAACTAACGGCCCAATATATATCTCTATCCAAGTTTGATTATTGTCGTCAAGGACCTCCTGTGCTAGATCCGGTGCATGAATTGGAGAGCAAGTCATGTTATACTGAAACTTGACCCTGTCACTTGGGCTCGAATTGATTCCGAAGTCCTCGTAAGAATCGAGAAAGCCGCTTGTCATTGCCATGGCACTACTGGGTCCGACCTTACACCTGGTAGCGTTTGGGAATGGGCAAGCCGCAGATGTGTCCACGCTGTATGGTAAGAGTATTGACTTGAAATTTGATCCTGTCGGCGAAATTGTCGCGTTGTTGTAATAGGTATTGACGTAGTTCCTCGCCTGCAGGGTGTCGTTCGTCATCTTGTTTATTTGAGCTACAGCGGCATTCAGATCAGAGATGTTGTATGTGAAGAATCCACAGTTGTTCGGTTCAAGAAGTGCGATAGTAGCCCCAGATTGGCTGCTCAGCGCGACCCTGGACGTGAAGATGGAGGCGGCGGCAAAGACGCACCAAACGAGCAGAGCCGGAAGGAAAGTCCCGAGGGTTCGCGTCCATAATTTCGGTGCGCCTCTCTCCCTCCAGGCTAAATGAATCATGACAGCGTTGACCATAGTTGCGACCGCTGTGCCCGAATTTCGCAGTACGACTTGATGTTGGAGGCCTAGCACGTGAGATATCTTTCCTTTCACTAGACGGCTATGGAGCACCATAGCAAAGATATTCCAGAAGCTCCCTGCTGTGAGGGTTACCAAGAATGCGAGAGCCGTCAACAGCAAGTTTGCCTGCTGGATAGATAGGGTTAAGGTGGCCCCCAGAACCAAATTCTGGGATTTATCATGCCAGAGACCAGTAGCCACGGCCGACATCTCTGTCCTCCTTCTACTTGAGCAATAGTCGGGAAATGAGGCTACTGCGTCACTCGTGAGTTCAAGCTTTGCTTGTCAATTTGAGGTGTCGGAGACAACACAGGGCTAGTAAGTTGGCTATTTCTTTTTGACGAAAACCCGGGGGGAGGGGGAATTGGAGTGATCTTTAGCTGAACTACCCTCAAGTTCCAGTCGTTTCCAGTTTCGGTTGTGGCGTTGACAAGCATTTGCGGCTGAACGGGTAACCGATATTACGCCTCCTCCACTGGTGATAACGGCACTTCTGTCTCGGTTGATTTCAACTAGTCCTGTTTCACCACCCAATCTTTTAGATCAGCCGCCCCAACAAACGATAAGCCCAAAACACGGGTTGTCACCATGATTTGGCTCCCAACTTTGTCTGTATTCAAAATAAGTAGGCGGTGAAGCGAATTGAAACGGGAGGAAATGATGGGTTCGAGGAGAGAAAGCATCCCATCCCTTGGGACTTGCACCAGCCTAGACACATCAAGAGACCAATGGTTTTCTAACGCACTGCGTACTTCTTCAGAAGAGAATACTTAACTAGAACAATCATCACTACATAACCTCTTTTATTTATTATTTTAAGATCTATATTAAATCCTTACTAATAAATGATCGCGAAAAAAAAGATTTCTAAAATGCGGCAGAACAAACGAACATGGCTCGGTCATACATTGTAATGCACTGTAACTAAACACGCCAACGAGACTAGCTCCCAAAACTGAGCATCTCCCTAGCCTATCGCACCGCCTCAAAACCGACAAGACAAGCTCTTGAAATGCCATCGGCGATCCCAATCCATAGTCAATGTGGCCAGCTACCAATTACTGGGCGACGGGGTAAGTCCAGTGATCGAGTGGCCAGATTCTTTTCCAGTTCTTAAATTGTCCAAAAGCGCTGGGACAAGAGAACGAGAGCGCAGCGTTTAGCGATTCTGCTCAAAGGTTGCCCCGACATGCCACTAAACTCACCGCCCCGATTTTGCTGCATTCGACAGGCATGTCAGCAAATTAAATAATGTAGCCTAGCGAGAGTATAGCGCTTTCATCTGGCCTAGTATCAACCGGGAGGATATGGGAGATTCTAGGCCTTACCCCTCTTGCTCAACTCACGTGGCAGACACCATCCCAATAAATCTGCCCCAGATTATCCGCCAAGAGGAGTAGGAAAGGCTTTGGACCTGGACTGAGCATGAGGACGCCTTTGACTGGAAGTATACCCATAAACAGTTCCTTTCAGGAAATTGAATTTCAGGATCTTCTTTTGAGTTTCTTGTAGATTACTGCCAAAACATTCTTTACGATATTCCGGTAAAGAAATAACCAGTGATAATGATGCCTGTTCCGTTCAGCCTAAGTTAGTACTATTTATAGGCAGCCTAGATACCTTTATAAGTGGCTTTTCTTTGTTGACGCTTATAACGTAAAAAGACTTTTATCTTTTATCAGTTAAACTAAATTTAGAGAAGATCAAGTCACTCCTTATTGTACGAACGGTATTTGCCGAATATTGTATATGGTCTTCACGAAAGGGTCCGTGCCAACGGTATATCGTTCCCAGAGAACATGTATTCCAATTACGAAGCACTTACTATTCCATTTCCTTTGCTTTATTTTGCTAAGGCATTAACATGAACCTAGAGATACAATGATACCACTTTTAGCTTGTTATTGACGAAAAGTTTAGAGTCAGGGTCATCTGCGGAGCCGAGGTGATGCCCACACATAGTGACTGTTTTTGTTGCGTCGGTTCACAGTGTGACGATTCTAAACTACCCTATACTTTTATATTATATACCTGACTGTTTACTCATAAGCTGAATCAAGCTCTTCATGTAAGTCTGCTACAGTTTCCTGGTACGCTTTTATCTCTGCTTCATACTTATCCACCGCCCTCTTAATTACTTCTTTCAATTTCAGTTTGATGCTTGGTTTCAATCCAGACACTCCACTAAGGATTACCATCACTTGTGCAACGAGGTCGTTAGACTTGTCCACTGTTCCAATATTAAGGGCTTCAAGTTCCTTATACACATCTGATGCAGCTAGTGGTGTTTGGTGCGGAGACATGCCATGCTGTCTGTGAGGTGTATCTCCAGTCATCGCGTTTGAATATCGGGAGGCTCGACTCCCACTGCTTTCAGCCTGGTTCACGTAGCGAACAGCTTGCGGGGTCTGTGGAGGAGACGCACCGCGGTCGGCCTGGGAAATTCTGAGAATACGCTCTTGTCCTTCGTCTTCCCATAACCAGAAGTTGCAGTCGCGTTCGTGAAGTTGAGCACATCGATAAACTTTACATATAATGATAAGGTTAGCTTGGAAACCCAGTGATAGATCAAAACATACAAGGTCTATCAGGGTTTGATAATGTCCTGGAAATCTTTCTGAGGGCTGGGTCATTGCACTGACAATACCACTGCCCATCTCTATATGTCCCAGTTGGCGCCATATTGTTGCAGTTTATCAGGTTTTAAAGTTTTACTCAGCTGTGTAATGCGTATAAGTGTGTTGTGAACCATGATGAACAAATTCTTGAGATGGTGTACGAGGTGTTTTATATAGCCTTACCCAATAGTTCTTTGAAGCGGACGGCAAATGACACCGAATCACGAATCCGGGCATCCATTCTGAGGCCTCTAATTGTCATGCGCCAAAATCATTGACCATAGACATCAAACCATGAATGACGAATCGGCTCGCCTGACCCCACTGCGCATTTACAAGACCTTGCCATCATTGATAGTTACCTGCATCTATCTTGCATATCCAGCGCTTATACCACAAACCCTGACCCTTTGTTCCAGCTTCTCTAAATTGTTACGTTAACCAATGTACGTGATACTTAGAAAAAGCCTCAAACGGCTCGTTGATGGTTATCGAATACTAAAATACACTTTGGGTTTTCAGCTCCGTTTTCTGTTTTGGTGTACTTCGTCATATGATACTGGTGGCGCCGAGAACAAAACCAGACTGGCCAGCCACTTGATTTATTAATTGTACATAATGCAGAGACGCCACAGATTACGCGTTAGATACTGTCTATACATTATCGTTCAGCTCTGGTTCAGCCTGGGTCCGCTCTCGTTCCGCTCTCGTTCCGCTCTCGTTCCGCTCTAGTTCAGTGCATCGACACTAACCAAGACAGTACGTATCATCCGGGCGGCGACTCACAATACGAACATCCGATTGCTTATACAGATCAGTCAGTACGGCACCATCCACAGCGTAGTAACGATGCTAGTCACAATGCTAGATGCTTGTGTGCATAGGGACGGGAAGGCTATACCTGATAAATGATTAATCTCAAAGGCCTCTATTCTGGTGGCGTGTGCCCTCAGTTAGATAATCTTCAGGGATTGATCAACCTTCGTTTGACCGGGCATATCCAATAAACGTCCAACCCGAAAATCCCCATTATGGCTGCGTACGGACCCCGTTAAATCATATATGTTGATTCGTAAAATCCTTATCTACAATACTAGTGACAGTGAGAGTATTAACAGTAATGACAGCAGTGGCAGCAATAGAAGTAATGGCAATAATAACAATGGTTAACGTAATTGTAGTGACACTAATAATAGTAATGGTAATAGAAATAGTAACAGTTTTAATAATAACAGTAATAATCATAAACAAATATAATGGGAGCCATTTATGTTTCAGTCGTAACCGCCAATGTGGTTCCTAATAATAACAGGCACTGGAATCAGAATTATAAGACCCCCTACAAGTTGATTATGCTTGAAGATGGCTTCGTGTCGCCTTTCAACATCACTTACGGTTACTACTACACTCTCTGTACGACGAAGCCGGGCGTATCCAATCCCATCCTTAACACTACTCAATGTAAACAGATGGCTGTATCTCTACATAGATGCAACTATTTACATAAATATTGCCACAATTACCCCGATTCCATTCTCTATAAAGTAGCTGAGTCGTTCTGTAGCAACGAAATCAGCGATATATTCCACAGTGAAAGCGGCGGCGGCAGACGTGATCCATTCAATATCACTCAGACATGTGAGCTTGATTTAGACTACTATACTTTACTCATGAACTTTCCCAAAACATACATAAATCCGCCTTTTATATAGTTCAATTTTGAAGTTCTAATCACTGTGACCAATCTTTCTATTATTTGTGTTGATATCAGTTAACTGTTCCAGCGCGGTAATGACTCATACGTCAACAAAGCACACGATGTGGATATATCCTTGAAGCTGGTATTGGCGTTTTAGTCTATATTGCCATTTTATAATTATTGTGCAACGCTTCAGATAATCTACGTTGAATAAAAAGGCTGAGTTTGTATAGTGGGACCCGAAACCGTGGTTTGTTATAGAAGAAGGCGTAAAGATCCAATGGGTCAGTATAAAAGAATTTAGGTTTATCAAAAAGAATAACACTAGAAGACCGTCAAGGTTCTCATTCGTAACGGTCGATCATACGGGCTACATGATTCCGTTAGGTTAAGTCAACCTCAGATAAGTCTTCGATTCATCCGATCTTGGATGAGCGGCGGAAAGTCCGAAACTTAGACAATATTGACGCAGAATTCACTAGATCAGACCGGTTATAGCAAACTAACAACCAGTGGTTTTCATTCTAACGGGAATTCTTTCTTCAATAAAGTTCCATTTGATCAGACTGTAGTTGTAGGTCTACTGTTACGTTACCGCACTTTACAAACTATAAGTTTCATGGCCACCCTGATATAAGATATCATATCAGCACTACTTCATCAATCTTAGACCGTTTTTCCAGCTGCATTAGCATTGGCCATCGCATCTTGCTTACCGAACTGCGACATCAAGAATCTACGTTTGACAAATTGAGCCATTGCCAGTAAATACCACCTCAACCTCAGCAGGGCTTTTCCTGTCTGCCAATCCGCGCAATATTCAGGTCTTCCGCGCAATCGCCGACCACGACCACTTTCCCCAAGCTGTTATTGAGATTATCTGGAATGATGCACTTCTCGTAGCTAGAGCCGATCGTGATAACGACACCGATGAGCACGAGCTGTGGAGCAGGAAACTGTGCCAACAGACCACCCTTCTTGGTTCTCCAAAGCTTGTCGCCACAATATTGAAGAGCTTCACTATAGAATTGGTAACGATGTTGCTCGCCCAGACCAAATAGCTAGGCTGCAGCAAGTAGCGAAACAGATGCCGCTCGGTCTTGCCTGGGCGCATTATGAAGTGCTATTGCAGCAACAGGAGGAGGTTTTGTCCTCCGGAGTTGATGCAGATGCGCTGCGTTACGGGTTAAAACGCTTTCCAGCTCTGGAAAGAGTCACCATAACACCAGCTGCTCATGGGAGACTAAATGAGCCATTATACGAAACCCCTATGATCCGGTCGCTTCCCTATGAATTCAACTACCCGATGCCACAGGGTTGGCCCATTCACTCTTACGGGGATCAGTGCGAGCTCCCTCCCTGGAACCTGACCATTGATTTGGCAATGCAGACATGGAGAGGATTTCGCTGCGTTGTGAGCGAGCTGGTGGGGAGCAAGCTAAAACAACCCCAGCATCAGGTCTCAGAACTGGTGGTTGATACACACACGCTGCCAACAGGCCTGAATTGTCGCATCTTCGATACTCCGCCATGTCTGCGGTATTACCACCTTGCCGTGCTGCTTGAGTTCCCAGGATTTCGGCGAGTAGATATCCTCTAAAGAGATGACATACTCATTCCATCAAGATGTTTTCATTTTGTTCGCTTTACACCGGTTATTAGTTTCTCTATTAGATATGTTGTGACTTTCATTACTGTGTATAACGTATGTGCCAGCAAAGCTGCTGATGCAGATACTCATTCGGTCTTGGAGGCTCATGTAGTGTTTGATCAGCATTTGATCTCGTTTTAAAGAAGTCACTCTGTCGTCAACTAATAGTTGTAACCTATAATATATTACGATATTAGCGTTATCTGTAGCATGTTTGAAAAATAATTTAAAAACTTGTATCAAATCAGAAACCTTATGCATAGTCTTTCTTCTATTACTATAAAAGGCTTTATATTAAATATAAAGATTATATTACTGTATATATTTAGTATTCTCTTTTTTTGAGTACGTTTTCTACACCACATTCTTTCAAAAGTAATTTTTTAAATTATAAGAAGAAAAGTTAAATAAATATTTGACTTGTTTTTTTTTTAAATAATCAAGGAAAAGATATATGAACTTTTATCCAGTTATATTTAATAAAAGATTATAACTGTAACACAGTTAGTTATGCAAAATGATTGATGGGAATAATTATGATTAATAATGATGTCATCTTGGAAGACAAATCAGCAATTCACGAGATAATTACCCCTCACTCCCAATCTGACGAGCATAAGCTCATGTCTTCCGAAAGACCCTTTAAATGTCGCAAAAGCGTATCACCGTAATTTCCTTCATTCTTTCATCATCTTCGGTTTTCCTCTGCTTCTAATAGATGGGACCAGGATCACAAAATAAACAATGGCCGCGAATGTTGTTCAATCACACTCGCGAATGCGGATCCGGGAGTTATTTCCTAGGATTGTCATTGGACGACACTTGACCGGGAGGCTCAATTCAATCACAGATGTTCCAGGGGTTCTTGTTCATACTGAATCGATCCGAAAACCCAAGACAGGTACCACCGAGGCCATTAATACTGGAGTCACCACAATTCTGCCCCGAAAGGACTGGTTTGAACGAAGCTGCCACGCTGGAATATTCAGCTTCAACGGCTCAGGAGAAATGACCGGCTCCCATTGGATCGAAGAAACTGGGCTTTTGCGCTCGCCGATTATCATAACAAATTCTTTCGCTGTTGGACCTTGCTATACTGGTATATACCAGTATGCTATCAAGCACCATTCCCCAGGAGATGGAACCGCCGATTGGTTCCTGCTTCCTGTGGTGTGTGAGACCTTTGATGGATACCTGAATGCCATTGCATCTCTGCCAGTAACTCCAGATATGGTTGTACGCGGTATTGAGTCAGCGAGCGCGGAAGCTGTTCCCGAAGGTTGCACAGGAGGAGGCACAGGCATGATTGTGCACACAAATTTTAAGGGTGGCACGGGCAGCGCCAGTAGGGTAATTCAGGGCCACAATGGAAAGGCATACACGCTGGGAGCTGTAGTCCAGGCCAACTACGGCAAAGACTGGGACCTGCACATCGGCAGAGTTCCAGTTGGAAAATTGATGATGAACCAGGAGAAGCGACGGGAGCATGAGAGCAATATACATCAATCGAAGACTACAGGCCCAACAAAGGACGGATCAATCATTTGCATAATCGCTACTGACGCTCCACTGAACCCAACGCAGTGCAAGCGGTTAGCCAAGAGGGCTACGACAGGGTTAGCGAGAGTGGGAGGATGGGGCTCTAACACATCTGGAGATATCTTCTTAGCCTTCTCGACGACTGCGCCCAATACGCCGGGAGACGAGGACATGAACTGGATTCCAACTCCGGCTACAAGCGAATCAATTATCAATAACAGTATGAATGCTTTGCTCGAGGCATCGGCTGATTGTGTGGAAGAAAGTATCTATAACGCGATTACTATGGCTGAGACAACTGTAGGACCTTACGACCGGAAAATTGAGGCGATTGACCTAGTGAAACTGAAGGCACTTCTAGAGAAACATTATGTAACAGAATAGAACTCAAAAGCTCTCATACTATGAATTATCCACTTAGTGTCTAATACTGAACCAGTAATATCGGGCTAGGGTTATTGTATAACTGCAATAAAAACTAGAACTACTACATTTATTCTGATGACAGTTTGATTATTTATAAACAGTTAACAGTTAGATACCATTATATAATTCTAATATAAACTTATATAACTATTCCTGATTATTTAACAGCACTTACACTTAAACTTGAAGTATTTATCTTCATAATATTATATTATCTTTACATCTACCCCGTAAACAGTCAAACATCATAACCATTATTTCAAACAATATACATTGAATCACTACCAAGTTTGAACTTCTAAAACTAATCACAGTATTACAAACCATGAAACCGTAACATTTAAAGCTAACAGCTGTTTGATCTTGGTTATCTGTTGTATATAACCTGTCTCAGAGCTTATATTGATATAAAATGAAAGTTACACACATAATTTCAGTGTGACTCCAGTTATCACCAACCCCTTGAACAGATTACAGTATTAGTCATCGTCACCATCGTCATCGCCATCATCATCGCCATCATCGTCGCCATCATCGTCGCCATCGTCATCGCCGTCATCGTCTTGTCTTTCGACTTTATAATGCTTTGTAGGCCAAAGTTCGAGAGCATCCCGAGTCACAACAGAAGTATCTACCTAAATATTAATCTAACATGACCCAGAGAAGAAATATTCCAGTGACTACAAAGCCAACCTACCGAGTTTGGTAACAGGAATAGCGGAAACCGTAACGCAGGCGGTTAGGAATGCCAAGACAAGCTTTAACTGCATGATGTTTTGATATATAAAATCAAGGAGTGGGTAACAAGTTTAGCACAATTGGGCTTTTTCGGGTTGGAGAATGATGATGGTAGAATTATATCTTCGTAATGGACTTTATGGAGTATTTAAACTTATGTCCTCATTCAACCATTCATACAGTCACATAGCCAACAACTCCCAGATCCTGATCCAGACTTTTAGATAATCTTTCAGGGAACAATTCATACGCCACAAAGCTTTGGAGTGGACGGAAAATCCGATCCCGTAGAGTCAGATCATATGTGCCAAGTTCAATAGACTATCTCTTGTATATGCCTGAAACTCACCGCAGCTGCAATATTATGCACGCTTATCGTGCTGCTATTCAGCGGTTTCCCACTGGCCTGACCAGCTTGGCATTACCAACATACAGAAGCTAATGTAATGATGCATACCTAGGTAGTTAGAATGACATACTATTACAAGATCAAAGGTGATCGATAGAATTATTTAGTTTAATACTACTCTATGAGTAACTGGGATGTTTAATGTGAATTTATACATCGATACAATGATAAATACCCTTTATTATAGTAGCGATAAGTAAGAATTCCCTAATCTTCAATGAGAACTTTCTTGGTGTTATTAATGTTGCTTTGGTTATCATATCATCTGTAGCAAACAATTCCAAAGCTGCTCGAATCATATGTGCAGGCCAAGGCTTGGGGCTTGGATGGAAGAACTACATATGGCATCTCACGAGTGACTAGTTCCCCGCTCGCCAAGCTGCGCAAAGCGCTTCCTGTGCATCCGCGCTCGTACGGTGCGTTCCGTGGTTGCAGCAATTATAAGGCTCGCTTCCGGTTGGTGAGTTCGCATGATTATGTCTCAGCTGATACGACATTTCGCTTTGTTACTGGATTGGCAGTCAAAACCTAGTATCCTGCATCTCCGCTCCCATTCCCATCAAACCCTTGCTGCATTATGTATGTATGCCGTCACATAAATCGTCACAAAATCCAACGATGTCGCGATTAGACATTATTGACTTGGCACAGGTTGTTGCTTTAGGAAAACACTTACCCCTCTTGACATTACGTAAGACAGGACCCTGAAATGATTGAGTTTCCATACTTTCATATTGCATGTGCATGTCCGAGATTTCAGGCTCTATGAACCACCTGATAGAGCTCGATTTGTGGAGTTTATACGTCTTATCAGTCTAAATCCTTCAAATACACCTTGTTCACTGTTACCCTTTATCTGTAGCTTGGTTATTTCACGGTAAATTATCTTATATGAACACACCCATCTGCCTCATATTAAGTCACATCTCCAAGATAAAGCAACATGAGCAACGGAAGTTATTCTGCTCTTGATTCAGATTCAGAAAAGGGAGAGCAGGACTCTTTCCTTTCCGACACACTCCACGCCACCGATGATAGAACTGGTATCACATCACTTACAAATTCCAGGAGATTGTTGAACAGGTTGTTAACGATCGTACCATGGCTTCTAACCACTCTCTTTGCTACGTTATCGGCTGTCCTTTTACTTGCTGGGTCACATTTAAACGATTCAAGCTCATTCGGTATTTATGAGTCTGGATTTAACACAGATATAAGTATGTCATCTGGGTGTCAAACGTCGAGACGGTAATTTGTATTAGAGGCCTCTAATATGAAGAGTAGATACAGTGTCTCATGTTCCACTGGAACAAATCCGTTTCAGGGGAAGTCCACATTTCTTCAGTAACGGAACTGGAGCTTTGGACCCTGTAGACCCCAATGCACGATGGCCTGAAAATATGGTCTTGTTTGGCTCCCCGAATCATGAAATAGATCGAAACTGGGGTCGCCTCATTGGTAACCGCTATTTTTCCATCTCCGAAGACGAGGCTCAAAGAGCCTGGGGGGAAAAGCGACACGAGTATATTGACCAATGGCAAGGCGGTTATTCAGCAGGGTGAGCTCATCTTCATGTTAGGTAATAGACTTTGTTAAGTAGACAGGGCTGACATGACATAGTCTTGACGTGTTCCACACTCTGCATTGTGTGGTTAGTGTTAGAGATTGCTCCCTGCCCATTTACTGTTACTGATGCAGGCCTGTATGCCAGAATGCTCTACGCAAGGCTCTTCATCCCGAATATTATGGCAGCAAACATAGCCATGGCCCGTTCCACTTAGGTTGGTTTATTTAGATTCAATAGCCACGTTCTTCAGAGCATGTAATAATACTCCATCTATCAGAGCATTGCCTGGACGCGATTCGGCAGTCAATTCAATGTTATGGTAGCACTACTCTCATTCCAACCAAGTTCTGGGAGGGATTGGGGCGTAATTATATCGACTCTGACCAGCTGCACACTTGCCGCTCTTTCCAGTTCCTCCGTGACTTTACGACGTCACGGCAACCAGGACATTCGGGGTATGTTGAAAGAAATGAATTTTTGACAGACAGTGAAAAGCATGCAACTGCAGTTGCATGGAAGGACGCGCATAGGCATCACCACAACCCAGATACTTTTTAACTCTGAATATCACCATTTTCTTCTGGGATCTACTGGATCAATCCATTCAACTCGTTTGGGCGCCCGTGAAGCTGCCGTAGGTAAATATATACGTCAAAGGTTTCTAGGTCCAATCTCATTTCCTTAATAGCCAAAATGATGAATACAAAATGGAAATAATAAGCTAGGGATGGGGAAATATTTGCTGAGATCCCTTTTCAAGTTTGTGTTGCTTGTGAAGATGAGCAGCCAGATACCGAAATAACAACAAATGTCTTGATCAAAATTAAGGTCTATTATATAATTAACTGATTCATTTGCTGTCCTTCATACGGTGAAAATGACCGTCACGACGTGGCAGGCTACTCTGTGCCTTCGCCGTGTAAGTCACCTGTTGTTTAAATTATCATGTGGGACTTTGTAGTAATACCACCGGTAGCCTAAATACTGTAGAGAATGAAAGAAGTGTGAACTTCAAGGATTAACGTAAGGCCATGTGTACCTATGCTTACATTTAGATATGCGAGCGCCAATCTAAAGCGGAAAATCTTCGGGCCATGATCATTAGTTGGTGGATTCGATTGTGCCGGGGTTCGGCGAGTTTGCGCCCTTGTACGCCACCCCATTCCTTCCTTCTGCCGACATTCCGCGTGAGTCCTTCGACACATTTGAATTAGACAGCACTTCACCCATTCACGCAGACGAAGTTGCGAGGCTCCATATTCTGCTTCAAAATTTCATTAAGAATACGTCATATTATAGCATTACATAATCGCATTGCTACGGAATGGCGTCAGCCAACTATCAATGTGACGATCTGGGATCCTCGGCAAAACGCAAGCGCCCTGCACCACGAGGTACGGCGTCATATCCCCGTAAAAGGGCTGTGACAGCCTGCCAGGTTTGTCGAGCTAGGAGGACAAAATGTGATAACCTCAAACCATCTTGCTCGTTCTGCATTAAGTCTGGTGCTACTTGTGTCCAGTCTTCGGTGGATTTGTCGAGCTTTGACCCAGCTAGCCTGAAGATCCTCGAATCCCTGGACGAAGTAAAAGCACTATTACGCTTAGAGCATACCGATAACCACGTTGAAGCAGAATCATCTGAGAGAACAAGGCAAATTAGCGCAACGAAACATATTGGTGAAAGTCCTGACCACTACCTGCAGGTACCCACAAGTGAGGAGATCCTGGAGTGGCCGATATTCCGCGATATGCTGCATTCAACACCTAGCGGCCGAAGACTTCAGTTTCCAGTCGCAGAAACTTCACGGACACCAGCTGTAGTGGTTGCGATGCTCGCTGAATCGCCACATTATGTGAACAAGCTAGTGGATAACTTCTACTTGTACATGCACGTCAAAAACCCCATTACGGACGAGACAGCAACCAGAACACTGGTATCTACTGCTATCGTTGAAGGAATTGATTGGTCGCCAACATCGTGTTTGGCACTGCTGATTTGTGCTGTGGGCAGTGTGTCGACACCATTTGGCCCAAGTGATAGCACGTGTCCAGGCGAGACCGCCTATACCGATTCACAAGCACTCTTCCGTGCCGCGGAGAGAAGGCTAGGCGAGCTGATGACCTCTCGAGATCTAATCGCTGCACAGTGCTTTTTTTTGGCGGGCGTCTATATGATGTGCATGCTCGAGCAGAAGAAGGCCTGGAGATTTTTCTTGCAAGCCTTAGCAGCCTGTCAAGAGCTACCTGCTATCAGCAGTCGCGCCTCAGCGAATACATCTTTCGGGAGACAGATCAATGACAGCCAATATTGCCGTAATAAGTTTGACATAATATGCGAAGCTAATTACTGGTCTGCTTGGAAGTCAGAGCGTGAGATACGCTGTGCTCTGAGATATCCCGACTTTAAACTCCGCGACCAGGAGGTTGATATTTACCCGCTCTTCTTCCCTACCCCTCCTTCCTTTGACGAGTCGTTCGCTGAGCGAGAAGTAAACGCATGGTACTTTTACCTCTCGGAGATATCTCTTCGTCGTCTTGCGTCCCGAATCTCAGGAGAGATATTAGCCCTGCACCGCGGATGCACAAGTGAGCTTGGATTTCTGCTCAAGTTGGCCGATGAAGTACCGATCTGGGAACTGCAGATTCAGGAATGGGTAAAATCACTACCATTGCCCATGTCTCTTGCTGCCCCTGAGCAAGAGGATGATGTTTGTCGCTTCATCTTAAGGGGTCACCTTGTGAATGTGTACGAGATGCTTTATTGGAATTTTGTACGTTCTACAATGCCCGTATCCGGGAAGCTGGAGGACATCACTGCCAGTATGTCGCACGATATTCGTTTGCTCCACTACGCCGGAAAGGGCATGGAGATGCATGTAGACCGTTTCCGGGTGAACAAGCGAGGTTTCAAGCACCGGCACCATGGAACGATACTGATGATCCAGTCTTGCGTGAGAAGCGCGCTTGTCCTGTTGTGTGCCGCTATTTGCAACAGGAACTGGGGATACGAATCTAACTGCACCATACGTATGCCACAGGAGTGGCGCGAAGGAGTGGAACAGGTGGTGGAATTGTTGGGCCATTGGGAGGGCGAGAACAGAGATCTCGTACACATTAGAGAGACTCTAGAGCAAACCCTTCGTCAGGTTTAATACAGCTGCCAGCAAATCTTGTATCTAAAGTTACGCCTCAAAAAACTGGAAATATCCCCGTGGGATACATTATCCCTGTCCAAGTCTCCAATTTTCTTAGCGCATGTTATCGCGGAGTATCGCATTTAACAAGCTATCCACCCAGCCCAGTCCACATCTCAGTACCTAGAGGCTACTGATGGAAACAGGGAATTCGTGTAGGCTTTTGATTTATTAGTACACATTAGTCAGGAAGAGCTATTATAGAGTCGATGATTAAATACCGCCGGTGAGAAATACTGATTCCAGATTCTACCGCTGATTTAACAACTCTTGATTTTTTGCCACAATTTGCAGAAGCCAGTCGTCCACCATATATCTACGAATATTCGATATGTCGCTTCTCACAAATTCAACCCCAACGACCCAAGAAACGGTCCAGGCCATGTCAATGAGTCCAAGCCCAAATTCCAATCAGCCATGCACAATGTTGCACGTTTCTGGTACTCATATTGTCAATGCTGTTGGTGAGAAGGTGGTGCTCAAAGGCGCTGGATTGGGGGGAATGCTCAACATGGAGAATTTCATCACTGGGTATGCTGGCCATGAATTTGAGCATCGCGCGGCCATCACCGACATATTGGGAAAAGAGAAGGCAGATTTCTTCTTTTCAAGATTGATACATCATTTTTTCACAGAATCCGATGCAGCTTTCTTCGCTTCGCTGAAGTTGAACTGCATCCGTGTACCTTTCAATTACCGCCACTTCATGGATGATTCTAATCCTGAAGTCATTAAGTCGTCTGGCTTCGAGCTTCTGGATCGTGTTATCAGCATCTGTGCCAAATTTAGCATCTATGTAATCCTAGACTTACACACTGCTCCAGGTGGCCAGAACCAGGATTGGCACAGTGATTCCGGCCTTTCCCGCGCGTTGTTCTGGGAGTTTGCTGATTTCCAGACACGTGCGATCCAGATATGGGAGGCAATCGCGAACCACTACGTCGGAAACCCCGTTATTGCTGGGTATAATCTTTTGAACGAGCCAGCTGATCCCCAGCATGAGCGTCTGCTCAGTTGGTACGCTCGCGCCGAAAATGCAATTCGGGCCGTTGATCCCGAGCATATGCTTTTCATAGATGGCAACACATACGCCATGGATTTCAGTCACTTCCCCATCAACAAACCACTGCCAAATTCTGTATATTCATGCCACGATTACAGCATTATGGGCTTTCCCACTTGCGAACAGTATATCGGCAGCGAAGAACAGAATGCTAAGCTCCGGTCCAGCTTTGGAAGGAAGACTGAATTCATGCGCACCTCAGGTGTTCCGGTTTGGAATGGCGAATTCGGCCCTCTTTACGCTGATGCTCGTATTGAGCCTGATGCAGAGGCGGTCAATAACGGGCGTCTCAATCTTCTTGCAGAACAAATCAAGATGTATAGAGAAATGGATGGCGTGAGCTGGTCAATTTGGCTATATAAAGATATTGGGTATCAAGGAATGCTTTATATCGACCCTGAAAGCCCTTATATGCGACTTATACGACCATTTGTGGACAAGAAGCAGCGGCTGAGTCTTGACTTCTGGGGTTGTGTGGATAGGGAGGGCGTCAAAGACATATACCCACCCTTCATTGCTAAACTTAAGGAGGTGGTTCCCGAGCACTTACAAAAAGCCAAATACCCGAACATATGGACTTTTGACCGCCAAGTCGAACGGGTTGTTAGAGAATGTCTCATGAGTGAATATTTAGGCCGCGAGATGGCCGAGCTATTCGAAGGCAAAACAGAAGATGAGCTGGAAGAGCTGGCCGCGAGCTTCAATTTTGACAATTGTGTTAAAAGAAGTAAGTTGAACGAGTTGCTCAGCATCGATGCTAGAAATTGTCAGATCTAAGCAAAACCTGAATCGACGGGTCTCCATGCTCCTAAATGCTGGACGACTGTTGTATCTTTACATCATTTATGGTAAATAATTTTATATCCGTGATAGAAAAAGAACATATGGATAATTCCATAATTATCCACAAATGAGGGTGAGATAGAATGCTTCGTAGGATTATGTGGTTTGTGAAGACGATGTTCAAATGAATCGTGATATTAAAGGCTTACGTGGCAACGGTTCTTTGAGCTGCCGCTACACTATGACTTAACACCCAAGACACGATTAACAATCCTACTTATATAAGTTTAGAAAGAGGCACTAGCAATACTGAAGCTAACGGCACACAGCTGACAAGTTAATGGAATGACTACGTAGTCAAACCCGATGCTAAATACAGTATTATTGGTTAATTAATGTTGGTAAATCTGAGTACATTTTGAATTTGTATATGTATTAAACCCTTACCAACCATACTGATGGCTAGTCCTAGAATACACCACGAGAAATCTAATCAACCTGGTCGAAAGAAAATTTGGATATTGCCCTTAATCTGCGACCGTATTTCATGAACACCAGTGGCATTGGTAGTGCCAGACAAGATATACCAGCAAGAAGGCTACATCCGGGTCCCACACCAAGATTAGTGAATAGCGGGCGTGCCGCCAGAGGAAGGGCACAAGCTATCAAGCTGCGTAAAAATGTGTTGCCTGCCATAGCACTTGCAGCAAATGGCCCATAGGTATCAGCAAGAAAGTTGAGGCTTTGTTGGAACGCGATGTTGAAACCGGCACCGATAAATCCTGTAATCCCCACGGTCAGTTGGAGCCGGAAGATTGAGAAAAGATATGCAATGGATTTTCTTACCTGCTGCAACCACAGGGAGAACCCAGTGGTACTCGGGAGCCGCTGTCCACCCGAACCAAAACATACCACAAGAGAAAAATATCCCACCAATGAGCATAGGCGGCAAGCGTGCTTCCGGGACTGGGCGACCTTTGTTGTTCATGACAGCTCGAGCGTACAGTATTTGGTTTGCAAAGTTGACAGGCAAAGCGCACAAGACACCGGCAAAAAGACCTAGAAAGGGGAAGGTCGAGACTAGTAGTGAGTATCCACGATTGTCCAGAAAGACAACCGGGAACGATTCGAGCTGGAAGAAGAGGAGCCCGTAGATGAACGAAGCATACACTGCAATGCATGTCATCATTGGTTCCGTGAGTAACATCTTCAAGGGTCGGGCTATATATTTAGTAAGGACATTATTAAAGTTGATTGCCTCAGACTCTTGCGGATGCCAGTGGCGGTGATCGCCAGTATCCTCCCGTAGACGGCGCGCCTTCCGTTTGAGAAGGACGGGATGATATGTTTCCGGTAAGAATACAAGTGTGACAACGACTGAAAAGAAGGTAATGATTGCCTGTGTATACTCTGTCCAGCGCCATCCAAGATGTATGTTGACGGTAAGAGCGGCTCCTATAACGGGAGCAGTACAGGGCCCTCCAACTACACAAACAGCGTAGAGGGACATGGGGATGCCACGGTCTTTTGAGCTGTATATGTCGCCAATTCTGTTGGAATAGCAACTTTTATTAGTCACAACTAACACCACGGGTAATGATTACGTATCTAGATACGGGAAGGGTACTTACGCAGCGGCTACATTGCTCACCGCAGCTGAACCAAATAACCCTCCAAAAAATCGTGTCATGAAAACGGCTGCTGGGGTCCTGCTGGTAGCCGTCCCGATGCTGAAAAGGCCCAGCACAAACATAGCCGGTAACATTGACACCCGTCGGCCATAAACCTCTCCAAGAGGACCCCATAGCATAGGTCCAAACGCAAATCCCAAAACGAACAACGAAACGGTTAGAATCATTGTCTCGGTACTGGTGGCAAAATGTGCGGCCATAACACTTTCCGCTGGAGCAGTAATGGATGCGCCACATGAGCCAGCAAAGGCAAGTAGGGATAGCTGGGAGCAGATCCATGCTTTGTACCATGGATTAAAATTCATTGGATTCTCAGGATCGTCTTTTTCCCACCGGACTAAAAAGGCTGGGTCTGTCGGTGGCATCGCCCCCTCACAATCGGTAGCCGAAGGTGCCCGCTGAGTAGTATCCATATTGCGAGGAATAATCTTGGATAGTTGATAGTACTGTTATCATACCGAGCCAATTTAGCAACTTTGTAAAGAGTGTTTCAAACATGGATCACTTTGCATTCATGCTGTATTCTGTACTTCTTTTTTTTTATCCTTATCCCTATCGTAACAATGTAGACCCGCTGCTCGGCTCTTTGAAGTGTCGGACATAAGCAAGACGCGCCGAAGCCGGGGGTAGATGACAGATCCAGCAGGTCCGTTGGCTCGAATGCGCCATAACTAGGAAGTAAGCGCGGCGTCTTCTGCCCCACTATTTAACGCCAGCTATTCATTAGCCGTGATGACATTTTTTGGTCGGATTTACTGCTGGAGCAAAATCTGCTGTAAACAGTTGAATGATCAACAAGTCGATGCGAACCCCGCTCCTCAAATCCCATGCGAACGCGGCCATACTACTAGCATACGCGCAATTGTACATCTTAGTATCTGCTTGCAATCAGGTGTATATACTGTTGAAATTTGCGGCTGGCAATCTATGTACATATGACTTTCATGATGGCGTATTGATGACCAGTCCTTGGTCGTTCTTTACTCCATTATCAGTTGTCTGTTTCAGCCTTGCCTCCCTTCCATACCTACTTTCACTGTTCGGGTCGAAATATGCTGCGTCGCATTAGTGAATCCACCTTTACCAAATGGGGCAAAGAGCTAGCTTACGCTTTTCTCCAAAGACGGTTGTTCGAATACCTTTCCGAGCGCCTTCGTATCGACCAGGTATGACACGATGTAGAACACATCTGGCATCAAAGGTGGTCAGTATTCCTAATGAAAACAGACGTGGATACTGGCAACTCACCTATTATCCCACATTGCCACGCTGCCTACAGCCCACTTCCACCTCACAGAGTGATCATCCGCAGAATGTATATGATATTGGAAAAAATCAAGCAGTTTATCCGACTCCATCTTGTTAAGTTCCGCAAACCCGGTGACAAACCCCGGATTCACATTCAGCGCTTTGAGCCCTGTCACGGGGTGTGTTCGCACGGCTGGGTGGTGTGAGTCGATAGGAGCACGGTTGGGACCAACTCCCCATAGATCTAGGATAGTCTCGTATTGTAACCTTGAGGTGTGGACAGCGTGCAAGCCTTCGACAAATCCCTGCATGGCTGTGCTCAGCGTGTCGTATAACCCGTACCCAGAAACCCACGCAGTGTCCCCCCCAACTTCTGGGTGCTCCTCCATTCTCAAAAGCGAGTAAGATGGTGGATTTATTTCAAATGAGGTGTCTGCATGAAAATCTCCCGATGGCCAAGGTGTGTATTTGAGAATCTCCCGGTGGTTCTCCCGACTTCCTCGAATTATAACATGTTTCACATCTTTCTGCGCTGGGTGCTTATCCAACGTGCCATAATGTTCAAAAAGCTTTACTTGTCCCTCTGTTGTGAGGGTTTGATCACGGAAAAACACCACTCCGCGCTCAGTTACCAGCAATGCAAGCTCGTCGAGCTGCTGCAGTGTGAGCTCTGAGAGCTGGACATTTTCCAATATCGTGCCAATGGATTCCGTCAAGTCCACTCTTTTCACGTTAACTAGTAAAGCCTTCTTCTCCGGATCTGCAAAAGATGCTCTGTCCTTGTCTGGAAACACCTCGTGGCGTGGGGTTTCAGGAGGCACATGGTCCTTTATCTTGGACGAGAAGTTAGGATGTATTGATATAGGGAAGCCGGAATCCGGGGAGATAAACTTGCGAGACTCCAGGTGTGCCATCACGTTAAGTCAGCCAATAAAAGGACAAATTGGAGTGTTGCAGGTGAGCAGCTTTAAATATTTTTAGATGATGAATATTCGAATGTTTGCTTGCTTTTTGATGCCTATTCTGGCAATCTTAAATATCTGATAAAGGTATTGGCTCAGACGTAGACAAATATACGTATCAAATGACGCAATTCGACGCGGTGGTGGGAGGTGGCAGTTGCAAACTCTCATTTGTCTGTTTCCGCCTCCGCGTTGTGGGGGTGCAATGCACCAAACCAAACCCCGCAGTCGATGAAACAGCGCTGGAAACCCACGGTACTGCATATGGGTTGGCAAGATGAAGCTGGCTCTTTCCCTAGGTTGCTGTTCAGTTTCAGTCGTTTACAGCATCTGCAGTATTCAGACTCAATATCTAAGTCCCATGAAATGACTTATTGACGTTGATTTTCATCCGCCCTTTGATTGCTTTCACGTTATGAGTTGTTATTAAGCCGTATCACATGCTGCCAGGACCTGGAACAAGGTTATTTTCATCTCTACTATGCTGGTATACTTATGTGTGCATTTAAATCCCCTATATAGAGCGTTTTTCAATGTCCACAACAACATGATCTTCGGGTTTTCACGCGACGTTATTGCACAAGCAATTTCCAGCTATAATTAGGCTTGAATGTTCCCCGGCTATGGATATAGTATAAGAAGTTGTGGCATCACTTCACACGCCGCGGAAGTGGGCACTACCGCGAGAGTGTTCCTTCTCCTCGTCGATTCACGCTCATAATACTTACTTTCCATTGGCTTTCGAGCTTCTACACTCGAGGTGGGGTCCGGAAAAGGCCAAAGCTATGCTGCTGGCTACAACTTGAGAGCTCATATAAGTGGGGCATGTGCACAATCTGACCAATGGAGGTTTTACTGTTTGTGTATTTAACTGCTAAGCAGAATGTCGATGATAGGGCGTAAGTATTGGTATGGGTCCGGCTTCGGCTGGCACCAGTGCTTTCCTCGAACACTTACTTGTATAGCTGAATGTAGGGAGAGGTAGGAAAATTTTGTCCATAAAGTACCTATATCACTACCTCTTTTGTGCTCTAGAGTTTCTCTTTCTTGACGATCTTACGGACTCTGATGGCGGCAATGGAAGAAGAACTACAACCGGTCGGCGTGGCTGCTCATGCTGCAGTACATGCAAGTGACGACGTTGACAATGATCTCATTCAATCCCTCCCACCAATGGACAGAGGTATCGACGCCTGGAAATTCCTTCTCGGAAGTTTCGCTATCGAAGCTATACTATGGGGTACGCAGTTCTTCCAAGCCTATTCTTCCCGTACCATTTCTTACGACGTGACGAGCAGGTTTCGCTGCCAATTTTGGAGTGTTCCAAGACTACTATTCTCAACAGCCAGAGTTTGAAGGTAACGACAAGATTGCCGTCATAGGCACGGTTGCGACTAGTGTTTACTTCCTCGGCGCTCCTATCGCGTCCCAGTTGGTAAAGAGATTTCAGCGCTGGCAGAGACACCTCGTTGTATTTGGATGCGCGCTGTGTGTCTTGTCGCTTGTGGTCGCCTCTTTTTGTGCATCGGTCTCCGGACTCATTGCAACGCAAGGCTTTATGTATGGTTTTGGCTTTCTCATTTTGTACTTTCCGGTCTTGAGAATGCTAGACGAGTGGTTTGCCAAGCGCCGAGGACTTGCTTATGCAGTGCTTTCTGCTGGCGGAGGCATTAGCGGCATATGCCTTCCTTTTATTCTTGAGTGGCTGTTATCCGCTTACGGATATCGAACTACTCTCCGCATTGTTGCGGTCAGTCAGTTTATCTTGATTGGACCTGTCTTGCCTTTGCTTAAAGGTCGCTTACCTCCCTCGAATAACACCTCAATGCGGAAAAGCGATGTAAAGTTTCTGGCAAAGCCGCTCTTTTACTGTTTTGCCATATCGAATCTGTGTCAAGGCTTGGGATACTACATTCCTTCTCTATACTTACCTTCCTTTGCCTCTGCGATCGGCTCTTCTGGCACTATAGGAGCATCAGTCTTGGCTCTTAACAATATCGCAACAGTTGGTGGGCAGCTCTGCTTTGGGCATTTAGTTGACCGCGGGACTGATGTACTCATTCTCGTCTCCATCACTACTATTGTATCCTCAATCGCCTCTTTCACGTTATGGGGTTTCTCTACTTCACTAGGTCCTCTTATGGTGTTTGCGATTATCTATGGGTGGTTTGCAGGGGCCTTTGCTGTATTCTGGCCCAAGTTTGGCTCTTTGCTGTCAGATGACCCGCAAGCCGTATATAGCTTGATGGCGTTTGGGAAAGGGATCGGCAACATCCTCATCGGCCCTATATCTGCTGGTCTCTTGACTCGGCCAATTTCTTCGGGTTATGGTATGGGAAGATATCAGTCCTTGGTTGTCTTCCTAGGCGTATCGATGTTTTGCTCATCATTGGCAATACTTGGCTGGCCATTGAGGACCAGGCTCCGTATCAACTAAAATAACGAACAGGAGCAAATGGCTATCAAGGAAATAATGCAACTTTGAACATTATTCCGTGCAAGAGCATGCTGCAGCATTTTGTAAATTCTTTTCGCTGGTCCGTTTCGGTTTGACATGCCCAAATTGAAACACAATCAACTAGCATTATACATCATGTTATGAGATATGGAGATATATCAAATTTAATCATGTTTGGTAATTATTCATATCCGTGATTGCAAGGCTGCGGATAAGTTGGGAGGTGAGGATATGATCCTGTTTGAACGTAGTTGCTTTTTAGCACTCATGACGAGTGATACTTTACTTTCAAACGTCAACGTCAACGTTTGGCTCTGCTTCCGTTTTTGTAATGACATATCTGGGTAGGACTAGCGCCGGCAGCCGGAGAAAAAGTTGCCCCGTCCAGTTGGAACACCCCCACACTTTCACACCAGTGGTGGTCATCGGCGTTAACTGTCAACGCAACCTGCACATCACGTTAAACCAGTTCAGGTGAGGATGACTGGTCCGTCCTAAGTAGTCTTTCGCATCTGCAGAGACAATCACATCCACCGCGTGTCGAGGAGACACCACGTGCTTCATCAGGAGTGCAAAATGCCACACAACAATTGTGATGCGGACCACGCCTAAGAAGCTCGCCGCTTGCGATCCCTGCAGAGCAGCAAAGTTGGCTTGTGATCATCTTAAACCGACATGCACGCGCTGCAGGGACGGAAAGCGAGAGGTGGAATGCACATACCGCCAGATGCCGTTCAAAAAGAGAAGGAAGCTCCAATTGGCGGATGTAGTGCAAAGCCCTAAACCGTGAGCTGCTTTCGCAACCATACTCCGTCTGAACTGGGGATGTGCTGAGATGATGTGACTCAGGAAACTACTCCCCAGCTCTCCTGACACCTCAATTCGACCCAGTGCCGTTGGAACTCCTACTTTGCGGCCCCACTCATATCCAAATCCGGGTTACCTGGGCCCTTTCAGCCACACTGCACTTTTCAACGATGTCTCCGGTGTAGAAGAACCGGGATCAACCGGATCTACTCCATCAAGTTTTGATCCGCATACCCGACCCGAGGGTGAAATACCGGAAGAAAATGTTATCCGTGGTGCCAAAGTGGTCGAACAGATAGCCAAGCTGCTCTCCTCAACCTGCGAAAATTTGGTTCAGACCTGGCTAGGTAGGGGAGCGAACCTCGCTCTTGCATGGCCATTTGCAGAAAGCTGCCTTAAGACGCTTCAGTACATGTTCCACAGTCGGAGTGGTAGTCGACTTGATACCATGATAATCTCCAGGTGTGTGTTTCGGCACTCGTGTGAGCCATTATTAGCGGAAAGCACGGCCACTATTGAGGACTTTTCTGCCCAATTCTGCTACAAAAGCGCGCGGTGGGAAACTCTGGGTCTGGTTTGTATACTCATATCCAGGGCTGCTACTGACTCGCCAGGATTTTCATCTGGTTTGGCATCCGACTATGAACGACGCGATCTTCAGAGACAGGGCATGGACTTGGCAGATCGATGTCTCGATATGGCACTCTCGCTTGACTGCTTGAATGAGCTGCAGTTGATTTTCCAGTTTGAAAACTTTATTCTTCACTCCTTAGTCGATGGGGACCAGAGTATGTGAGCAAATCATGGCTGCTTTCGTGCGGATTTTGACTAGGTGCCAGGTTATCAGTCTTGGAAGCGGCTGGGGGACGTCATTAGCTCTTTGTCTGCCCTTGGCTATCACCAACAGGTAGGTAGCTATCCTACGACTCCGAAATTCTTGATAGAGCTTCGGCAAGCTGCCTTTGCGTTGAGCTACTCTGCCGACATGAATGTTTCCATATTTCTTGGGCGGCCACCGCGCATCAGTCGAAAGTACTGCCGCTTCAGATTACCAGGAGATGATGACTTGGATCCACCCGCACAAGACAAGATATTCAACTACACGGCGGATGCCGCTTGGTCTGCCCGCTGTGCAATCCTAAAAGAGGACATTCTAGATTGCTTCGAAACGAAAGAAGGCGAAGAGCGTCAGCGAGTAGCTAGGTGAGTTCGGACTCTAGCATCACTGTTAATTTTACATGTTGACACAATTACCGTATAGACTCATAAAAATGCAAGCCCGTGAGCAGTGGGTGGCACTTCCAGCCCACTTTCGACTGGAGAGCCCACTAAAACTTTGTGACCGGCACCCTGTTGTTCGGGACTTCATGGTTAGCGCACGTCTGAACTACCTGCATGTACTCTTTCTCCTTCACCTAGCTCTTTCGCGACACAATCCACAATCAGATCCTGAGCTGGTTGATATCTCGTCACAGATTCTAAGCCTTATTGTCGAGACAATAATGCAAAAACACCATCTGGTCAATTCCGGTGTATCGCTGGTTTGGAAGGTAAAGTCTCACAATCGACTACTACTTTCCAAGCGACTATGTTCTAACTCTCTACCTTGTAAGGTTGCATATTATGGTCTCTCCGCTGCGGGTGTTATTTGTCTGTGGCTTCCCGTCCAGCTCTCGACAATGCAGAGTTCAGACGTCGATCTGTCTAAAGTAGTACAAAATTTGAGTGTTCTGGTGGCAGAGATGGAGACTGGGACATTGATTCGCGCTCATGATCCCAATTATAAGCTGCTGTCTAGCGCCTCACATACTATTGGCTCCTTGCTTAATCGGATTTTATCTGGCAAGCTTTCAACAATCCCGAATTTTCAAGCGCCACCTAGCTCTTCAACTCCGCTCCTTGGCACAGTGGATCAAAGTGCATCATGGAGTGCCTGGGAGAGTCATGCTTTACAGGATTTTGAATCCGACTTTTGGACCAATCTAGCGGACCATCCGTTTCTACACGAGCCTTAACATAGAAGATATGAACACATTGCATCTTCAAGAAGTCTTCTGTTCAGAAGGTCTATTCGACAGAGATCAACAAGAGTTTTGCTCACAAGAAGATGTCAAGTATACATTTCGAATTGACCAGTTTGAATCGCATCGTGGGGCACGGTGTAAGGTGATATATAAGTAGGGTATGAAATCCAGATGTCTCTAACATCCTCATATCTTTAGAGGACAGTCAAATTCGGATAATTCATTTTCTTTTAGATTAATGAGTTGGTGCTGCGGATGCTGGAAAAATTAGATAAAAACACAACAACCAAGTCAATGTTGCTTTGGTTCAGAGGTTGACGGTGACGAGTAGGATCAATATGAATCAATTTATCGCACATTACGCATAAAATATATATGAATCATAGACTGTTGCTTGAGCTCTGAAAACCCAACTTCGAGGCTAGGTCTTCGTTTACCTGATATATTATCATTTCAGACTCACCTTACAAGTTAACAGAATATTTGCCACTCAATCCCTACAACGTCAACGTCCAACCAAACAAGAACTTCTTAATAGAGACCCCCACAAGGTTCCTTCGCTGGGCCATTGAGACAGGACTTTAGGAAAAATCTGTTTCCACTACTTCTCTATTTACCGGATCCTCACTGGCTCAAAGACTAGCTCTTTGGAGACTACAGCACCATCCATGATACCCTGAACATAAGCTGGTCCCATGAGCTCAAATATCTTTCCACCTGGTTCACTATCCACAATCAGGCGCAAATTAAAGGGAAATCGCGCCCCAGCGAATAACATCACCGAATCATCCGGTTTCGACCCCGGTAAGAACAGACCGTAGTACCCTCTTTCAGTTATGCCAATACAGCGGCCAGCGCAAGTTCGTTGCAAGGAACTTGGTAACGCAGTTACGATTGCCTCCGCGTCGGAAGGCCCGGGATTTACAATCGTTGGCTGTGTATCCACGTTACAAAACAGACCTTGCCGTAGGATGGAAAAGATCCTAGGCAGGGTATCTCCGCACTGTCTCAAATTCATAGTGCGCGGCGGGCTTGTGAATAAGTAGTCCACGCGTACATCCGTGACACCTTGCATAACAAGACCAAAGAATGAGCTCACAATCCCGACGCCTTCTAGACCAGGTGGCGCACCCTGGTAGTGTTCTTCGAAAAACTCGATCCATTTTTGTAGCACACGCAACCCTTTCCTCCAGTCGCTGACATTTAGGACGGGAAACTCACAACCTATGGCTTTGATACGATCCGACTGGTAGCCCTGAACTTCTAATATATCGTCCGGCAAAAGGTGAGCTACAGGCTCTGTGCCTGGTGTCACATTATATAGCGTTTTATTTGTCTCGCTGCTTACTCGTTTGAGAACATCTAGGGCCTTTTGGTGTCGCGTTACCGGTGTATATTCGGCGTCAAATTGTGCAAAGCTGGCGACGGAGGCAGCATCATGAAGCACCGGTCCCAGGGCTTTTGGTGTATTCAGTAACTCAGCCACTCCATCCGTTCCCAACATGGGGTGAGTCGAGGTGCGGAGGGACCATTCCGGGGCCCAGGAGGGCAATTCTGGTGTTTGTGGCCTATAACTGGAACCAGCGTGGACGAGAAAGTCTAGGCAAAAGTCGTTCATAGGTTTAGCAGAACTATTAGCATTGATTTCGATGGCATTTCGTACCACATCAATGTACAGTTGGCGCAGTGGGAGATTATAATTAGGCGTCAAGTGTTGCTTTTGTACCCTGGCGAGTCCCATGATACCATATATAAGGTCATGTGGACTTTTGCATTCAAATCGACAGCCCGACCGGAACATTTGCGCCAGGTAAAAGCACAGTGATAATGAGCGCGGGCCCCCTCGGATTGTGTTCTCAAATGCCGTGGATGACGGCAGAGATGGGAGATCTGGCGTTATGCACGAAAATCGGCGCATCAAATCAATATGGCGTATTGCTGCTAGGTTTGCAAAACCAGCGAACCCGCTTCGAATTGCCAGCATGTTCATGAGCCTTGCATCCCTTTGTATTGCCTGGGTGAACCAGCTGAGGCGTTCCCAGCTCAAAGATGAGTTGCCATACCGAACTGTAATCCGTCCTTTAGGCAGAACTACTTCTTGTACTACCCAAACCCGTGTGAACCAGGAGCGTCGTAACATATCCTCTAATGCACTTGCTGCATTGGTTGGTATCTCGTAACTGTACGTATTACGGGACGTAGCTTGCATTCGATTGATGAGGAAAAGACGGTTGACTAGAGACGTGGCAAGAGCCGCGGTTTTAGACTGTCCCAACCATACGACCACTTCGCTAGCATACGTATATATATGCGGCATTAGAGGAATTTGTCGTGCTGTCTCCGCCTTATCATCCTGGTCGATACATATAGCATCCAGCCAAATCGTCTTCGGACGCCAACTGGAACGCATATTGACCAGTACTTCAAATGCCGAGCGTGTCACAAGAACCTTGGCACCATTGACAAATATTTCATTAGTTCGGGTGTCATCTGGCCCCCAACAGTATGATATAGCTGTGAAAGGTGGCATTTCTAAGTGGGCGTCGTGCCATTGTTTTACACAGTTCACAGGACCGTCAGCAGTGTCGGGCAGAATGGTGATCAGCTGGATTTCACTTGTAAGAAACTTCCTTTCAGCCAATTCGTTTCCAAATAATCCACCAGCAACCATTGAAAGTCTCGCAACTGGCTTCGTGGCAACTCGAAAGAACTTGGATACAAGTCCCGTCAGAGCTAGCGAAGTAGCGTCATTTGCTTTATCAACGACGCCTCCCATAGTCGATCGTACGGAGGTCACCCAGTGGCACTGGGTGAGAATTCTCCCGTTGTTGCTATTCTCCATCCCCCTTACTAGTGTAGTCGGTGCAATAGATGACCAGTAAGCATGGCTTTGTGCCCATAGAGTTACGTGGATCATAACAGAGGGGCCATGGGCGACAATCTGGGAGATAAGATAAAGACCCATAGATGAAAGCACAGCCCAAAAAGAAGAGCCTAGTGACGACGAAAGACCCTTCATGATGCCGCCACTACTATTATGGCTGGCTCTCCGCTTCGTGTCGCCTGTTACCTCCAGGTGCATTTCCCCAAATTCGTAATTGGGGGCAATTAGAAGCCAAAACACCCGTGGCGCACGAATCTGTACTGGTTGGCCTCTCAATAAAGACCACAAACGAAGACTGGCATAATATAAAAGAGCCGGATTGTGCCAAAAGAATGAGGCAGTCAGACTACAGATATTGAAACCACGCTCGTGTCTCGAAGCACTTCTTGCAAATGACCTAGCCCGAAAGGCGAAACTAAGCAGGAGGAAGATGGCGATAAAAACCTCCCTCAGCTTAGAGGATACATCGCCAAAATGACTGCTACCGGGTAATACAAGCGTGAGAAGAGAAAAGATGATGCTGAGAATGTCGACAGCCCAGCAGGCGGGGAAAAATTCGAAGCCACCCGCGATCGCAAGCAGCAGCAATCTAGCCGGCGCTGGTGCACCTTCATCTAGAGGAGAGGGATATGATGTGATGCAAAGCTCGACGAACTGGTGGAAAAAGAGGCCGCTACGGAAGAAAAACGGCCGAGACGGGGAACTCATCATCGCGAGGCTGGGTGTGTGACTGGTCCTCAATGAAAGAAAGAAACGGAGCAGAGCTGAGAGACGTCAGCCCCTCACAAAGACGGGAATACTATGTAGTTTAGTTGCGGCTGAAGCTGGGGCAGGTTGCGAAATTCAGCTCTGGCATCCATGTCTGGTTAGTTACTGCGACATGCTCTGTGGCTAATGCCGAGGCACGAAGCAAAACCTGTGGCGCTGCACAGTAGGTTAGTACCGGCCGGCCTGCTTTCATGTGGTCATTAGTTATACCACGAGATTCTAAGCAAGCCAAACACTATTACATTCGAATGGGTTGGAAGTAAAACCTATCTTCTTAGTGCCCAGGTATTTTTTTTTTCTAAAAAAGAATTTTAATTGCATAATAGCAACTTTATCTTCTTCGTGGTTTAGATATGCATTTTTGAGAGCAGAAACTCTGTCCGAAGCCAACCCGATTGGAACCAAAGCACTTTCGAGAACAAAATGAGATTATACCTCAAATTTTGTATCATATATAGTTCCTATAGGGGCGGAGTATGATTCCTTGCCAGCCAAGTCCTAGATTTGGCCTCGTACCAGCCTCTCCTTGGTCTCCAGCTCGCGAAATAGAAAAATAGATGTGCTAGGAGGACCGCGTTAAAGAGTTCTGGTCTAAGGTTAATGCCGTGCAAGCGATACCCAACCGTGCGGAAGGGAGGATTAAGCTTGGATCCCGTATTCTGTCCCCAGCTGGGCAGGGTACGGCTGCTGGCTATGCCGGCGCAGGGCCTGCAGGCAGCCAAGCCGGAAAAATAAGATGTCGTTGAATCTGGCCCTACAATCCCATTGTAACCCAACAGTCGTAAAATAAGATTACCTTTAGCCAAGCGCCATGCGGGGGATGCAGCACGATGGGCATTTATATCCTTGTAAACGCAACACGAAATGGCCATTCCAAGTTTATCCTGCAGCGTTGTCCATGACTATACATTGCCGCGGTGGCATTACATATAATCCTCTATCTTATTCGATAACGCGTAAGCATTCAAGGGTTGGCGTTGCAGTATTGATTTTGGCATGCGATGAATGCGCATCATTTCCACCAAGCAAATCACAGTTATCTCCGGCATGCGTTATCTTTGCATCTTACCGGCATGGAAGACTTCGGCTCCAGATATCTATTTCAGCCCATTACTACGTATGGAGGGTTATGGATGTCAATCATCTTGCATATTGAAGAAGCATCGTCCTCTTCCCGGTTCTAAAACTCCCCGAACGGCACTCGGGATGTGGGCGGCCTGGTATCCGACGAGTGAATAATAATGATCCATGGATTTCATATAATTGTCTCTGTTTCAGGCAAATTGCATGTTCATAACGACACTGGCTTGTTTGTGCATTGTACAGGCTATACAACATGTATTCTCTGGTTCATATTACCTCTCTGCTCCTGGCTTTCGCGGGGCAAACCTCGGCAGCAGCCAATGGCATTGACCCACGGGTTGTCTATGAAGAGATGGAGCATCTTCTCGTGGATAATTCAGGTACTAATGCCGATGGCTTCTTTGCTGCTATTACTCCTTGTAGCACGTACCTTGGTTTTGCCAGCAATGCAGCCAACAGAGGCGAGCAGAGTGCAGCGCAATGGGTTCGTGTTGCTTTTCATGACTTCACAACAGCTGACGTCGTGGCTGGCACCGGGTATGACTTCCCACCTTATCACCAGAACTTCAATGGTGGTTGTACCCGCTAATATTACCCTAGTGGTCTTGACGGATCTGTCGGCTACGAGGCCGACCGAGCGGAGAATCCGGGGCTCTTTATCAACGATACATTACAGTTTGTATGTGTTCCTGGATAAATGATACTTGGCTGCATGAACTAATGATCTTTTATTAACCAGATGGCACCAGTGAGTGTTGATTCGAAGCCAGTGATAACTCTGAATTAACCTTGAAACAGACCATCACGGCCTACCTAGGCATGGCGGACAACATAGCACTCGTGAGTGTTCAGATTGATAAAAAGGAGAGACCCTGTGGGGGCTAACATATGTAGGGGGTTGTTGCCGGAGTCACTAGCTGTCAATCCTACGAGTCTTATACCCCGGGTATTTCTCTTCGCGCTGGTAGGGTTGATGCGGCTGAAGCAGGCCCTTCAGGAGTTCCAGATCCCACAACAGACATCGAAACTACTCTTGCACAGTTCGCCGCTGCTGGGTTTAGTCAGAGCGATGCCATCGCACTAACGTAAGAGCCTTTGTCACATGTATACTCTGATGCTACCTCGAGAACCGATGGTCTGACCCTATGCTTCTTAGTGCCTGTGGGCATTCTCTGGGGCGAATCCATTACTCCAATTTCCCTGATATTGTTAATGAAGATACTGTTACAAGTACAAAGTATGTTGATCCCCATAAACTCACCCCGAAGGGGCTACTAGTCTTGTGTGGAAAGTTAACTGTTCTAAAGCCTGGACGGAGGTGTACCATTTGACTCCACACCTGCCGTATTTGATGCGAATGTTGTCAACGAGTAGTATGTCATACAATCTAATAATTGGTATTTGCAATATTTGGAATATATGGAGTTGACTTTCCTTGCAGCCTAGAAAATAACGGGTCGCTCGGAGGCCCTCTAGTCACTGCGACAAACATATCTGACCGATCAGACTTGCGCCTCTATAGCTCAGACTCTAATGTGACAATGCAGAGCATTTCAGAAGATAGCACATTTCGTGCAACATGTTATTCGCTTTTCGAGCGCATGATAGATACTGTTCCCAGCGGCGTAACCCTCACAGAGCCAATTACGCCAATGACTTGGAAAGCGGTAAATGTCGCCCTAGATATCAATAATGCAGGAATAGTTTCGGTCTCGGGCCTGATAAGAAACTTGTATGCTACCTCGCCGCCGGCGACTGTTGATTATACCACAACATCTTCGGTCGGAAACTCGTCAATTCAGACAAGTAGTCCTTCATCGGGCAAAGGAAAGTCCTTCCTCTACGGAAATACTGTCTACTACCCTTTCAATACAACTATTGATTCGCCTGGGACGACCTCTGTGAATATTCAGGATTTGGAGTATCCGATAAATGACAATATTTTCATTCTCCCGGAACAAAGTTCAGCCAGCGGGACCAAGTTGTCAATCAAGGCAGCAGTGTTGACTTCACTGGCTTCGGGCGGGGATATGACGGCTGTGTTCTACGTCCCCACGCCTGTTACGGGAACACATGCGAAACAGATTCAAAATGTGACGCTGGAGATGACTGAATCTCAAATTGCTGGCAACTATACTATATACCAGGGAAGCGCCACTCTTTCGACTCTGACCGGGGTAGTCGCCAAGGTTGTCTTGGGCAACATTGCTAGTCAAACTGTCAAGACCAGCCTATTTTGATGTCCTGGGATGGAGGCGAGTGTGGGTTTGGGCTAGTTTATGAAACCTCGGCCCCATCGATTTCAATTCTGCTGCAGTGTTGAGCTTCATTGCGCCATATCGGCGACGAGTATAAGAAAATAATTCTGAAAGAGTGGTTGCATTCTAAATGTCCGCACGAGTGGGTGGGTGACCTTCAGCTGAATGCATGAACTCAGGGTGGCGACCTTGTTGGCCATGACAGGGGTTAATGATCCATCCATATTGCACTAGAGTCGAATCAAGCTTCACGTGCCAAGCCAATAAAACCAAACCCCTGTTCCACGATCAAGCTTTCTGCATCACAGCTGAGCGTTTGGGAAGAGTAATCACGATGATATATAATCAAGCTTCGAGGAGGCTTACGAAGCCCCACCAGTCATAACCTGTGGGCTCAATAATCGCTGTGCAGGTCGTGTAGCTCGCTTGTGCACCTTGACTTCCATAAAGAATATTTTAGGATATGATACGTTGAATGCAGATTTGACAGGTTTTATAAACGACTGGATTTCTGCCGGTCGGCAAGCTTAACAAACATGGGTTCAAATGCCACTTCAAGATTTTATACACTAAATAATCGTCATCATCATGAGTATCAAAAAAATCGGCATATTCCTTGCAACTGCCCTTTGGACAGTTGGAGAGGCTAGTGAGTGTCGTTGTTTCCCTGGAGATTCCTGCTGGCCAGGTAATAGCGACTGGGCATCGTTCAACACATCTATAGGTGGTAGATTGATTCAGACTGTACCAATCGGGGCCGTTTGTCATGGTGCAAGCTACAACGAATCTGCTTGTCAGATTGTTCAAGATACTTGGACAGACCCAGCGACACAGTAAGTACTCAAAGCTCCAAGGTAAAATATTCAGTTTACTATGCTAATATGGAGATATGAAGTTACGAGTCTGCGCACTCTCTCCTTGACGGTTACTGGGCTAACAAGAGCTGTGATCCTTTCACTGCCCCTGATGTCCAATGCGTCGTGGGCACGTATGTCCAATACGCAGTCAACGCGTCAAGCCCAGAGCATGTTTCCCAGACTATCCAGTTCGCTAGAAAGAATAATCTTAGACTGGTGATTCGAAACACAGCACACGAGTAAGCTTGAGTTATATATAATCAGAACCATCCTTCTACGTATCGCGTTGACATTAACCCTCCATAGTTATATTGGAAAGTCTACTGGAGCGGGTGCAATTGCTATCTGGACGCACAACATAAAGTCAACAGCTAAGCTTAACTGGAAAGACATGCAGTATTCTGGTCCTGCAATCAAAATAGGGGCCGGTGTTCAGGGCTGGGAAGCTGTCGGGTTTGCAGATACTCATAAACTCGTCATTGTCACGGGTTACTGCCCAACGGTCGGAACTGCTGGAGGATATATCCAAGGTGGAGGGCACAGCGCCTTGGCTACCAAATTTGGCTTGGCAGCCGATAATGCCTTAGAATTTGAAGTAATTGACGGCAAAGGTCAATATCTCATCGCCAACAGAAACCAGAATGCAGACCTATTTTGGGCTTTGAGTGGTGGTGGAGGAGGCACCTATGGCGTCGTTCTCAGCGCCACCGTCAAGGCTTACCCTACGATGCCGGTTGTCTCAACATCACTCGAAATTACCAGTATCGACCTATCCTATGAGATATCCCGAGACGTGGTGGCTGCATTTCACAGAGTACTGCCAAGTATCGTTGATGCCGGCTGCTACGTGCTGGCTGGTCTCAGTGGTACAACGTTCTCAATCACCGATCTCGTTGCTCCCGGCCTAACAGCTGAGGCTGTTGACACTCTATTGGCACCTTTCCTTGCATTTCTAAAGCAAAATTCCATTGCATATCAGCAAAGCAGCTCGTCGTTCCCGACATACTACAATTATGTTATGGGAGGACCGCCGTCAAACTACTTTGAAAATGCGGCTAATAATATTCAAATCGGAAATTGGTTCATGCCACGTTCTATTGTCATAGACCACAATAAAGACAAACAGTACATTGACGCCCTATTCAATATCACTCAGCAAGGCGCCATAGTAGCTATGCTCTGCTTCAATGTATCAAATAAAAAAGACAATGCAGTGTTTCCTGGATGGAGAGATGTTTTGATCTTCAATATGATTGAATTGTGGGTTATCCGAATCCTGTCGATAAAGAAAAACTCTTCAAGACTGACTTTTTCATAGACCTACAACTCTGACTGAAAGTCTAGAGGACGAGCACGTCGCATTAGAGGAAATTAACGCCAACATGCTCCCTTTACTTCGAGATATTTCCCCTGACAGTGGATGTTATTTGAATGAGGTAAGCTCAATGTGCTTATGCATGATTTTCAAACCCACCAAATCAATTTCTAACGCTAGAGCTAGGCGAATCCATTGGATCCTAACTGGAAGACTAACTTTTACGGGGTGAATTACAACAAACTTGAGAGCATCAAGAACAAGTATGATCCATATCATATGTTTTATGGACTAACGGCCGTTGGGAGCGATTACTGGATTGAGCAGGCAGATAAACGTCTGTGCAGATCGTGATCATGAGTGCAAAAAGAAAACGGAAGAAATAGAAACTCTGATGAAGATGAGTTTAATGGTAAAGCCGCATAGTATCAACTTGGGCGTTGAAGATTGATTTGTCAATGTCTGAATTATAGGTATGTATCTGGTACTTATGAATCACATCAATCTAGGAGAATTCAATATAATTGCAATTTGCAAATGCCGTGATTGTTAATGATCGCCCTACAAAATCATCCAGCCTATTTGATCTTTTGTCTTCTTCCTATACTCGTTGATTGACAGACAAATCTAACCATTAATTTGAAAACTGCTTTTATATCCAGACATGTAAGATCTAAGTATTTCTTTAGGCAATTTAGGGAGTTTAAGGCCAATTCCTAATATTATCGAATGTGACAGCGGATACATCGGCAGGTCTCGGTAACATTTACCGCTAGTCCAACGGGATATTCTTAGAAACCTGGGTCGCTTTAATCGATGCAGGGCTCTGATTTTGACTTGCAGTAGTTTGGCTCGGTTCAAGGCTCGGATCAACCGTCAGCAAGATAGTTTCACCCTCAGCATGGAATATTAGACACCAATCTTGGTCTTACGGTCAGTATTTCTTAAGGATGTACCTTCGAGTAATCCAACGTCAGCCCAAACTAATTTCTTTTGATGATTGGGAAGTCCAATATGAAGGGGGGAACAAAAATTCTAGTCGGTTACAAGCACGAAGGTATCGCAGGTATTCCAAGCTCAGTCACGATAAGTCTGAGACCAAATCTTCAGCAGAGAAAAGCGAATCCTGAAAAAGTCGTAAAGGAGCTTCTTTCATCAGATTGTTATTGGACGGGTATATACCCATAATTTATTAATGTAATAAAGAGCTTGAATCTCGCGTTGATTACTCAACTTCAACTGGCAAAATCAATACTGCCATATAGCTTGAAAAACGACCATGACAACCCGAAAGCGTGAGCGCGAAGCAAGACACTAAATCACATAGTATGCTCTACTGGCATTGATAAATGATTTTCAATTCTTGCCATTCACAGAGGAAACGTAGGGCTATTGGTTCATACTGCCAGTAGGACTTCAATTACGAAAATGTATTCTTCTGAACGGCATGAGGATAAGATTAGAGAATAAGGGGTTTAGATTTATGGTTGATCATATAAATGGTGACCTACACAACCTTTTATGTCAAGGTAGTTTTCCTCCCAATGATCTCGACATCCAGCCCCATAGCCCTGAGCGACTTAGTGTCTAAGCAAGTGCTGCTGCCAAGAACTATGCGAGGGTACTTCATAGTATTTGCAACGTATTCCCAGTCCATGCGACTGCGGAAAATATCATGCCGAGTCTCTACGAAGGTCTTGTTTTGATAAAATGAAGATATGTCGTTATCCTTTGTGTCGGAATTTGCCGGTTTTGAAAACTTCGTGCATTCGCTTGCACGCTGTCTGAGAGCTTCGTCTTGCGGCTGATTATCAGGAGCGTGCGTTTCATGGCTTTGGTCAGGGATTCTCGTGGACTGGATATTATTAGCTGAGGTTGAGTGCAACCTGTTCTCGTCTGCGTTCTTCTTGTTCGAGACTATGTGTGCCGGAATTAAACCTCCAACGCAAGGACTCAAATTCGTGCGGAACATCTCCCAATTAGTCGCCACTATGACTGCGTGTGCACCGTCACAAGCTTGCTCGGGTGATTGACAAACCACCAGGTCGTTTGGAATCTGTCCACAGGAAGCTTCCAATGTTTTGGAAATTTCTTGGAGTATTTTACCCTCAGGAACGCACGGATCGTAGATGCTGATAGATGCGCCCTCTCTCAACAGGCCATGGACGATTGCGATAGCGCAGCTTTCCCGGGTATCCCCTGTATCTTCCTTAAATGCAAAACCCAACACAGCTATCTTTCTTCGAGCCAAGTTGTTATGGAATCTTGCAACAAGACGTGTCACCGCCCTCGTTTTCTGTGCCTCGTTGATGTTGAGCACACCCTGCCAGTAAGCCGCTACATCATCGAGATGTAAGCAACGACACAAATAGACGAGACACCGAACATCTTTTTGGAAACATGACCCCCCAAAACCAAATGAAGCTCTTAGCATATGCTTTCCAATCCGACGATCGGATCCAACGACGACTGCAACTTCATCCACATTGGCTCCAGTAACCTCGCATATTGCACTTAACGCATTGATGCTGCTAATCCGCTGCGCTAGAAGTGCGTTGGCTGCCAGCTTGCCTAGCTCGGAAGAGAATATGTTGCTTGTGATGATACGCTCGCGTGGTACCCAAGTTGCGTATACGCGAGCGAGGCGCTCCGCTGCATGATACCCACTATCGGTTGGGCTTGAACCTATTAGAATGCGATCTGGATTCAACAAATTTTCTACCGCGGTTCCTTCCGCGAGAAACTCTGGGTTTGACAGCACTTCAAAAGTAACTCCATCGCGAGCGTTATGGCCGAGGACGTCCATGAGGCTCTGGCTCGTCCCCACAGGCACTGTACTTTTTTCGACCACGATCTTGCTGTTTGTGGCGACCTGTGCAATGGTCAGGGCAACTTCTTCGAGCCGGCTTATGTCGAGAGCATAATTCGCGCCTACGCCGGCTGATTTTGTGGGCGTATCCACGCTAATGACTACAATATCGGCTTGTTCTATGCTCTCCTCCACTTCCGTAGTAAAGTGCAAATTCTTATTGCGTTCGTCTCCTAATCCATTGCGTGGTACTTTGACAATGTCGAGGAGAGATGGTTCAGATACCGGCAAGTCATCTGACATCCATGCTTCGATCCGTTCAATGCTTTTATCAACTACCGTAACTTGGATATCCGGGCACTGTTTCGCAATTACAGCAGCTGTAGGTCCACCCTACGAGAACGATGTATCAGTCACGTGTTTGAACCTAGGTTGAACGGATATACTCCATACCACATACCCAGCACCTATGAAGCAAATGCGAGTGATGGGTTGCAAGTATTCCGGATCCACGCTCGCTTTGCCACATTCTGGCGTTGAAGGTGGACTTGGTAACGACCCTGAACTATACATGTTTGCTTGGTGGTTTCTTCTTTTCTTTTCAATTTAATGTATGCCGTATACTGCGTTTCTTTCTCAATCTCGAGCCTGACGATATTTCACTAAGAAAAAAAATGATTTAGATAATTGAAATGGTGTCTCATTTATCAGGTAATGGGCTAAAGGACATGCCGGGATAAGAAAGCTGGTGGAGGTTTTGACAGGAGTGCACTAGCCCGATCATAATAAGACTACATATGAAGAGTAGTTGATCATGTTTTGTCATTGAGTGGCTGTTGCTGGAGCAGAGTCCGGAGTATCTGTCCTTTTGCGATAAACTCATGATTCTCCAAGGTTTCACTATTACGCCGGGCCAATCGACGACCTTGGGTCATCCATGTTGCATCACACTGTGCCTCTTTGTGAACCCTGAAACTTTGATAAATAGGTCAAAATAGTGCCATCGGCAAAACTTAAGACAATTTTCGGCTTGAAGATCAAAACCGAAGATCCTCGATCGGCGATCATTGTAGTATTTGCATCCAAGCAAACCTTGACAGCCGACCCCACGTTACCGCCACAGTTCAGTTCGTTACTGAGCTTTTGAGGCAAAGAATTTCTCACATCCTCATAATTGGTAAATAATCAGGAAAGGCGCGAGCAATATAAAATTTTCCACCATATACGTGTCAACGTTTGCATTGCTGTTTAATCTGTAAATTTTCATTTAAGACTATGGGTGGGGATATAAGCAGCATTTTGTCGCTACTTAAATCAGGAACGGAAAGAATTTGTATTCCACTCCCCTAGTTACGTGATCTAGTGGCCTGGTTTTGCAAAAAGTAATCTACTGTTTCCTCCAAGCCATTTCGTAATGAGACCTTAGGTTGCCAGTGAAGAACCCTTTTTGCCAAGCTGATGTCAGGTTTTCTACGGTATGGATCATCCTCCCTGGCGGGCCTGTAATCAATCACTACACCGTCCATATCATTCCCGGTTTTGGCACAGACGATCTCCCGGACCATCTCGGCGATTTCATCAACACGTGTCTCTACATCGCTGCCAATGTTCACAGGTCCGCTGTAATCACTGGCCATAAGAGCCATTAACCCTGCTACACAATCTGTCACAAATTGAAAGCATCGTGTGGCACTGCCATCACCATAGATGGGCATTGCGCGACCCTCAAGGGCCGATGCTATAAAGTTGGGCACTGCTCGCCCATCTCGTACTCTCATTGACGGACCATAGGCGTTGAAAATGCGTGCCAAGCGCACTTCGAGCCCATGTTGGCGCTGGTAACCATACGCAAGTGCCTCGATCACGCGCTTACCTTCATCGTAGCAAGCTCGGGGCCCGAATGAGTTAGTATTGCCCCAATACTTCTCAGATTGAGGTACGACCTTAGGATCTCCGTATATCTCTGTGGACAGCATAAACTCAGATTAGCTATTTCTGGGGCATCTATTTGGGGCAAGACAAGATTTATTTGACTACATACCCGATGTGCTAGCAATCAAAACTCTGGCCTTGCTTCGAACGGCCAGGTCAAAGATATTTTTCGTGCCCTCGAAGCAGGTCTCGAGAATTTCAACAGGGGTTTCTTCGAATTGATCCGGGCTGGCAGGGCATGCGAGATGGTAAATCTCGGATGGCTGTTCAAGGGCGGGAAGGGGATCGCGAATATCGCATCTATACATGATTAGTCCGGGATAACTTTCAACTAGTGATGCCACAAGGCCATGGGATGAAATTTCTCACTGGATGAATGAGAAGTTATCATTTCCTTTAAACTTGTCGATGTTGTCTGGGGAGCCTGTCCACACTGAATCCAAGACCACCACTCGTCTGCCTTCTGACAGAAGTCGCTCAACCAAATGAGTGCCGATAAATCCCGCGCCCTGTCTCATCATCAGCATTATATGTTAACATAACAACTTTCAATGCAACAAATCAACCTACGCCTGTAACAATAACGCACATTTTCTCGTGCGCTGTTGAATGTGACTAAGATTGGTTAGAATAAATGGGTTTTTGATCTCTCGGTCTCTCGGTATGCTTTCAAGTGGATGCATTTACTATTGAGCAAGTAATAAACACGGTGGAAGATGTCTAGCTACGTAGGACTAAGCATTTATCTTCAATGCCAACAAATGGCAGCAATTGGTATGAATTTTAGGGTTCCATAATGATCCGATAGATTTTGACCAGCCTGCTGTGATCCGGCCGAAGGTCGTGTGACATTGCCTTTACTTCCCGTTCCCAATGTCGCACTATTATGTCATTGATCGCCGTTTACTTTTATGATGCCACTAAACGTGAAATGAGGCGTACACCTCAATTATGTTTAGCAACCAGTGCGTAAGATCTACAGTACTGTTGGTCTATGCATGTGATCCCGTGGCAAACAGTGTTGAGTATCTGTCACGGGGTGGTGCCGATCCTGTTCACCATATAGAGTTTACCGCCCTTTCCGTGTAGCTTTGAAAAGTTTGATATTCTAACCGTCCGAGACAAAGAAAAAGAGAATCAATTACTAAATGCAAAACAGAAGACTTATGCCCTACTACTCCACCATGGCGTTAGACACTATGTTAGGTTCGATGATGCAACCACGTCGCCCGTCCAGCATGTGCGATGGGTTCACAGAAAAAGCAACAGTGTTCGGCTTTGGCCCGGCATTTGCGCGCATGTGCATTAGTCTATTCCAATTGTGTATAGTACGAATTTCAGCTATATTAATTTTGTTATAAAGAATTACGTCCTGTAAACATGACTCTAACGGTATCTTTTGCATTACGCTATGTTCAGCTCTACCATATATCATTAAGCATGCTGATATACCCTACACGTAGTCAAACCTCACACGCGACCGCGGACCCTCTGGAGAATAAATAAGAATGTAAGCTATGGCACGTCGAACTTTGGTGCCATTTTCCATCTGTCGTGTCAGCCGCATAAAAGTGAAGCTGGATTCGCTAGTTCAAGTAGAGCAATTACTTAAGATTAGGCTACAAGTACACCCTGTTCCATTGAGTTGAAAAACAGCTTTGACGGATGGGGGCCGGAGAATGGGTGAGAATTGCAGCAAACTGTAGGCCCGGCCATCCAAGTTGCGGGACGAGCTGAGCAGAAATGAAGTTGTCGTCCATGGTTATTAAAAAACATCTACTGGATACATTATAGGTGTTTGGCAAATTGAGAAGTACTAGATATCAGTTGCGAATGTGGAAGCACGTATATGTCGTGTAGGTTGACCAAGTCGGGCAACTGGAAGCTAGGCATCAGTAAAAGCCTCGGAACCTGCCGAAAACTATGTTGATGATAGGAAAAAGAACTCGCCGTCCCGTCGTTAAACAGGAAACTGCAATTACGGATACAATCGCACCAGTGTAGAGGCGGCACGCTATTAATAGCTGATCATCTCAGGAGAGAGAAACATAACGTAGACCTTTTATACAGAAACAGACAATATTACAAATACAGAGTGACCAGAGATAGTTGTTGCCGCCACTGGTCTGCGATAGTCTCACTTTCATGATGAGCGCCTGAAGCTCCCCTCTCCCTTTTTTGAAAACCAAGCTGACTCACTATAAATACCCCCACTCGTCATGACGATACACATTTTCAGCTCATTGCCGCTCCTATACGCTGCGCCATCCCTCGCCATCCACCTGTCACAGCCCCATTAATTATCCTGGTTTGTCATCGCCGTATCCGTGTCGTTATAGTCTCAATAAATGTGGACAGATACTATAGCAACCTATGCCATCCCCCTTCCCCTTCTAAGTGTCATTCGGACGATTGAGGAACGAGATTCTCTGGCATATATCTCTAGCCTACGCCTGCCACGACCGGCTAGGCGTCACGCGCTAGATTTGTGCGAGGCCGCCGTCAACCGCGACCTCGCTGCCAGTCATGAAGCTACTGTCTTGTGACGCGAGAAAGGCGGCAACCGCCCCAATTTCCGCCGGATCGGCCATACGCTGGAGTGGATTGAGCGAGGCAAAAGCCTTCACGCCCTCTGCACCTAGCGCCTCCTTCGCGAGCTCGGTAGCTGTCGGCCCGGGCGACAGCACGTTCACCCGGATGCCGGTGCCTTTCAGGTCCTCTGCCCAGGTCCGCGCAAGATTACGCACGGCTGCCTTGCTCGCGGCGTAAAGACTAAATGCCGCGGAACCCGTAGTGCCAGCGCTCGAGCCAGTCAGAATGATCGAACCACCCGAGCCCATCAGCGGTAGCGCCTTTTGGACTGTGAAGATGGAACCCTTCACATTGATGTCGAGGACTTCGTCACAGTGCTCGACGGTGATTTCTCCGAGACGAAGCTGGCTTCCCGCGCCGGCATTGGCGAAGACGATGTCGAGGGTTCCTCGCTCGGCCTTCACCGCCGCGTAGAGTCGATCGAGGTCTGCCAGATTGGATACTGAGCCCTTCACCGCACGGGCATTAGGCCCAAGGTCCGCCAGAGCCGCGTCGAGAGCTTCCTGTCGGCGGCCGAAAATAAAGACGAAGGCGCCTTCCTCTATGAAGCGCTTTGCCGCTGCGAGGCCGATGCCGGTAGCGCCACCGGTGATCACGGCTGTCTTTCCATTTAGTCTTGTCATGTTGTGTATCCTTTGTTCGAGTTGCAAGAAAGATGGTAGAAGACCTACCCGAGATCAAGTATACTATTTATGTTCAGGAAGCCAGTGATAGACGCGGCCCCCGGATGTTATGTATCCTCCGTGCTGACAGTTGTGATTTGCATTGTTACCCCAATTTTTCATCGTTTGGAGAAATCCTGGCGGGAAATTTTGCTGAGCAATTGAAATTCGCAATTATTTGTAAGCTATACGTCATGTTACACAAGAATTGGTCCATTGGAGGATGTTATCATCCTTGATTCTTTTTTCTTTTTGGTGCAAATATTCAATAAACCGTTGTGTTACATTAAACCCACGCTTATGAAGTAAATTGCCAAACCAGGGGCCATTTTTGCAGGCGGACCATATGTGCAGTCCGGGTAATTTGTCAGCTGAAGTCATGAGTCAGCAAGGAGTTGAAAGATATCTATTGGTTGAACGAAAGACCCTATCTACACTCGAACTCGATTGATTTGAAAGAAAGTAGTAACATGGAAGTGTAGGTACCACGAAGCAATAATGCTCGTCGCTTCTATCATGCCGAATTGATTAAATCCAGGATGACGTACAGATTATCTGCCTCTAACAACCTTTTTATTTTTTGTATCAAAAAATTAAAACGAAGATCCATGGGCCCCTGGCCATGTTAAGAACCTGCGATATAGTCCTGGCTCACACACATCAATTGAAATGCAGCACGTATATTTAAGGAAAAGGAAAAAGAAAGGGCAAACAGGTATGTCTGCGATTATGAAGTTTATCCAGAGGTATGGATTCCTTTCTCCTGACAAGGGAAGGGGATGGCATAAGTCTTTAATTTACAAGCAGCAAGTCGTTTTGGCGTCCTAAACCTCGCAGCCTTATAGATATATAATACACTCGGGTATACTCAGGGAAGTCATAAGAAAATGTAATTTAACGAAGGCTAAATGCTGAAGAAAGCCTTCAGGGAGTAAACGCCGGCTGTAATTATCCCAAGCTAAAGAAAGCTCCGCTGTTCAGTTTCTCATGGAGCGCGCTCATCGCGGTGTCCTGTTCAGGTCATTAATTTTACCGTCGACCAATTCCACCACCGCCGTCACAGTAACGCATCAGCTAAATTACCCTAGACCCTGCCAGCATCGCAAAGACTGCGCAGCCTGCCGCTCCCAGTAGCAAACCCAGCTGCTCCCATTTCTCGTTCCCCCAGACTGATATGTGAATAGTAGGTGATGCTGTAGTCATCACCTTTGCCTCCCGGGCCGAGTGAGACGCGCGGACTGACGAGGTGGCGTGCTGGGCGGTTTCCAGGCTGGCATGCACCGCCGTTGCGGCAAGCACCAAGACAGTGGCCTCAGCAGGGCTGGCCGAGGCAAGGGAGGATGAAGCTGCACCTTCGGCTAGACTGAACGCATCAGCAGCGGCGACGTCGTCTGGGTCAAAACCAGCCAGAGATGACCTGGCTTTAGCGTCGTGTATCGCTATGCCCGCTGTCGCTGACGACATATCTAGTCCCAACTGGCCGTCTTGGCGATCGGCTAAACTCGGTGCCGAAGTTATGAGAGGTTCATGGGCACTTAGGGCGGCTGCAGTGATAATCGCATAAATTGCGATCACGATTATGTTGTTGACCATCATCTTGAATGGAAGTACCTTCCCTCCAAGGCAAGGTAAGGCGCTACAAGTGGATGTGTGATAAAAGTGCACGATTGTGCTATTGAGGTTCAATCTGGTAAGAGGCGCTCGGAAATGAAAATGTAGGACAAGCAGCAGTGTGTCGTACAGATACAGAATGTTATACAATAGCCAGGTAAGTCTGGGGAGAGAATCCAAATTTGGTATTCGACATATCTATATATTGGCGGGCACCTCTGAGGCAGGCCACTGAGCGAAACAAAGGTGAAACGTCTCGATTAGCTTGCTTCTTGGTCCAGCCCGAGATGTTCAGTGCCATCATGACCATTGTTTCATTGATTACATAGTGACCTAGCTAGGTATCTGAGCACGCCCCATATTGGCGCATGGACCACTAAGCGTCCGTCCAATCGGGCTGTGGGGTAAGAAAGTGCCCAAACATTCGCAACTGGATATCCTCAATGCTATTGTGCCCCAAAACGTTATGCGGTTGTGTTTGACGCACTGCATGAGAAGAAGGTGTGCCACCAAAAATCTTCAAGTCTGCCGTTATCCGGTAACTATATGTCTCGCATCATACGTCTGTGATAAAACCAGTCGGCTTCGGTGTCGGATGGGATGTGAGAAATAATTATGTTTTAACGACATGCTATAGCCTAGGTAAAACACACTGTCACCCCGTTACAATCTCAAAAGGCTGTAGGAAACCCTTGCTCAGTGACACCTTTCGAAGATTATTCTTATCAAATCCAATAAATAAAATGATTAACATTGCCAAATAGGATTGCACAGTACATGAATTTTGGAAGATCAAATAAAAGTTTCCAGTCTCAGATCCCAAACAACTCTCGATCATGCTGCTCACGGGAATCGCTCCAGTATTTGTCCCACCAGGGCTTCTCGTCTGAGCCCGCAGCAGGCGGTCTCTGCAGTCCGAGACTCTGGCCAGCAGCCTTGGACTTGGCCTCGACATCGCGGAAGTGGTAGTGGTCGAACATAGACAGGGCTTCGATCATGTAGCTGGTAGCAACGCGCTGGTCGCGGATCAGAAACAGGTTCTCGGCATTTTTGGTGTCAGCTGCAACGGAGAAATTGTGTGATCCTGTATACACGCGTGCCGTCGGCTTGTTAAAGTCTATGACTACGAACTTGTGATGCAACCGCGTGCCGTTGCCGCCCGTAGCCTCGGCCTGGAAGGGAGGGGGCACGTCCCTGAGCAAGTTCGCTGGGAAAGCAATAGGCGGATTACCATTTGGCAGCTGCAGGTCCAAGCCACCAACAGATTTGTCAGAGAGTCCGTATACGAAGATCCCATCGGTATTGGTCACTTCCTTGATGGCGTTCTGGACCAATCCCTTGGTTTCGTAGAGGAAGGCGAGCGAGTAGAACAAGCTCGACTCGGTGGTGGCGATATCATCTGCAATACCACTCAGAGCGGCGTTCGATGAGCTGTGAGGTGAAAAAGTCACCTTTGCATTGACTCTAGGGAGACCGAGATCGTGCCAAGTCGCAGATGGAGTGACATTGAACCCCGCAGGTTCGTCAGGGTTTGCCCAAAGGTTATCAAAGGCATCAGTGAAAACCTGGACGGCCTCTTCACCCTCCACGACCACGGCATTGTTGTTCTGTACGTACAGTCCGCGCCAGGAGAAGTTTGTGGACCCTCCAATGGCAAGCTTGATCTGATCTCCATTGACTACCAGGGATTTGTTGTGTTGCAAGTCGCCCATGTGCTGGCGCTGGACGTTCTCCGCAGCAACAGAATCCTCTAGTAGGGCGGCCGCCTTAGTCTCGGAGGCACTAGCGGGCTTGTGCGATCCGGAATCGTCAATGATAATCTTGAGCCGCCCGTTGAGCTTCTGCAGGCGCGACACGATCTCCATGTCGTTAAAATCGTATGCAGCGACCCGCACCTGCGCGCTGGGGTCAGCGATGGCAGCGTCCAGCGCTCCCAGGATCACACTGCGCGCCTCAAAGCCCATCCAAGCCAGAGCGGTCTCCTCTTGGGGGTCTTTGGACGTGAAATCCAGGCTGGCGTTGGCGCTGGTCGGCAAGAGGGTGCCTACGCCTCCGTTAGTGCCGAACCTGTCCACAAAGGCCTGCGAGGATATGAAACCGCGCGTGAAGCAGATATTGAGCTCTCCAGGATAGGTCTCGGCAACGAGCTCGATTCCCACTTCTTGGAAATCGCCATAACTGAGGACATTCTGCTCGTCCATGAAGACAGGGTGCACCCGATATGTGAAGATCCCTGGGATCCCGGCGCGGTAGGGGAAGTGGATCCAGCGGAACACCTGAAATGGCGACAGGCGACTTGAGAGCGCATTAGGTCCAGTGTGGCCGACCGAGTCCGGGAACGAGAGGCGGTTAGATATGGCGTAGAACTGTGCTCCCCCGGGCTCCTGGTACTCGATAGCGAATCCGGCAAAGTTATTGGCTGGTGTGTTTTGTTTCCAATTCATAGCTAGGAGGCACATGCCCTCCCCACGATAAGCAGTAAGGGTGAAAACTGCCTTTTCATTGCTTCCCTGCACAATGAAATCCGGAGACACATCGTTGGTCGCGGGGGTCAACCGTTGCGACGGAGGCTTTCGCCGCCCCTTGGGTGCTGTCTTTTTATGAGTGCCATTCGCCTTCTTCGTGCTGGTGCTCTTCGACACCCTTGATGTGGACGGTGTGTGATGGCTTGTTCCTACAACTGCCTTTGCCGGTGCCTTCTTCGCTGCAGCCTTTCTGGTCTTCGCCATGATTCGGTCCTACAACAGCGACTGTACTTGTTGCAGTAGGAATAACAAAAGGGTGGAGTTAGTTTTACAATACTTGAAGGGCTAACATTTCCAATCTCTGGGCTGAAGAGGTAGAAAGTGTCAGCAACGAGCTGACGGTGGTGTCTTGGCCATGCTGACTACTTGTGCGACTTTCAGCTTCCCAATACCTTGAGCTGGCAGGCGAAAGTGTTCTTGTCTCTTTCTACAGGATGGATTGCACCAGCCACCCATGGCAGGGGTTCCACTGGGCGTGGGCTCTTGAGCGATGCTCATTCGTCGGAGTAGCCCCAACACATCGACGCCCTGGCGGATCATTGGCTGCAGCACGCCCTCAGGTTGCGCCGCTCTCCAGCTCGAACGGCGCCCAAATGACTTGCATTCACTGGACTTCTAGACCAGTCGAATCTTGACAAAACAACCTTCAATTGGTATCCATAAGCCCGGATGACAATCCTCGCGACGGTAGCTTCACGGTCCGTGTCTACTACATATATTACGATGGTCGGACCGTTTGTAGAGCCATGCAACCAGAAAGCTTCGTCATATCGTGTTAGAAATATTCGCTGTATTTGATCCCTGTGTACTCTATATGTTTTGTAATATGGCAAAATCAGTATAACTTTTCCTCAGAACTACACTTGTCGCGGCCCTCTGTATGGATCAGGAGTAGCAATCATAGAAAGGACTATATTTGAAAATGATTAGCAAAAAACGATTGTAACAAAGATAAAAGTAATAAACACAAGATATATGAAATATACTCACTCGCTGGTACCTCGCCATCCCACACATTTCCAACAATCAAAGAGATGCGTGGCATCATACGTGTTCTTTATCTCCAGGAGCGTATTGTAATGTGATCCATAGAACGTTTCCTCCCAGTCCGGCTCCAGGTAGTGGCCCTCGTTCACGTAGCAACCGCCGCCCGCGGTGAGCGCCTTGAGGGGATCCAAAGCCCCGAGAAGGGTCTCGGTGATGGAGTCGCTGACAGTGTCGATGATGCCATCGACCCAACCCCCAGCGTATACAAGGTGCCAGAGCGCCGATCGCCACGCGGGGTTCGCGCTCGTAGCGTTTTGGGCGTCCGGGTTATTCGCTGGCGTGGTCATGATGACTTGCGTGGGCACATGACCCACGTAGTTGAAGAGGTTTTCGTTGGCGACCATGCCTGCGTAGACGGCATCTATAAGAGATGTCACGTTGGAGGGTGTGAACAGCTCACGGGGTAGCAGGCGACCTGCTAATACTTCGTAGAGCGCTGCAGGTGTGAGACGATCCGCGATGGACTGTGTCAGGGCTAGGAAGCCGCTGTATTGCGGATACGTAGTGTACTGGTTCTCGGTGATAGCTAGCCCCGAGTAGTCGGTGAGGAAGGTTTGGAAATCGCTTGTCAGCGACTTCAGGCGCGTGCCGTCATCATCGTAGGGCAGAACGAGATAGATTTCAACCTCGTCTGGGAAATAGTATGCATGCCCAGAAACGTTGTTGTTTGACCAGTATGTCTGGTTATTCGCGTGAGCGGTGAGGATATCCTTGACCGGTTGGCCGAGCTCCAGTAGGCTAAAGTTGGCACGGAACGAATACACATTGATAGGGAGGGCGGGGTGCAGCTGGAAGCGGTACGAAGTCAGAACGGCATAGGTGCCGCCGCCACCGCCACGCATGGCCCAGAAGAGGTCGGGGTTGTTGCACTCGTTGATAGTACGTATTTGTCCATCCGCAGTGACCACATCAAACTCGACTGCATTATCCACCATGAGCCCATAGGAGGGACCAAATACGCCGTGGCCACCTCCCTGCCCAAATCCTCCAGCTAAGCCCACCGATCCTTCGTTTCCTCCTGGAACATTCATGTTGTAGCCTTCGAAGAAGGCGTATGCATCGGCAGCCTGAACCCCAGCGCCAATCTCCCCGATGTTTTGGCCATTTGCTTGTGGACAATTATAGGCAGTAAACGTTTCGTGATAGGCCATATCCTTGAGATTGTGAGTCCACAAACCCAGACTATTTGGTGCGGTGCCTCGACCAAAGTAGTCATGGCCAGTGTTCTTGATACTTAATCTGAGGTTATTCTCCCGCGTGAAGTTGATAGTTGTAGCGACATGCTCCGCACTCCGAGCCGCAATGTAGTATGAGGGAAGGCTGCCAAGGGTACAAGTCTCCCATAAGGGCGGCAGTGAAGGGTCGAGTGACTGCAATGTACACCCGACGCCAGCGCATGTCTCCCAGAGGAGCGTCTGTGTTGACCCAAACACGTCGCTGCGGGCCGTGCTATTAGAGTAGCTGTCTGCTACCACGGAACACGATGCCGAGTCATAGTGACCTGAAAGGAGGAAGCACGGAGCTGCCCAAGGCACCGTTACCGCGAGATTCCCCTCAAGACTGGTATTAAAAGCTGCCCACTCGATATTCGTCGGCCAGCACGACTGGCTAGGCACACAGTTATATCCAGGATCTGAACTAGTAGCCTGTGCCAAGGCTGGACTTGAGAAGGCCCAAAGGGAGGCAAGGACTGAAAGCATTTTCCACCTTGATAGTTGTTGGCTGTGTCACGCCAAGCCCACACACGACAGATGTCTTTGGATGGTTGGAATATAGAAGCCCAAGACAAACGAGCGATTAAATATGGGCTACATACATTAAGGCATAGACAGGGTAGGATGAGCAGTCACCATATTAGTACCAGGAGGAACAAGGCCTCATAAGCGAAGTCATCACATAAAATATGACAAAGTTGCAGCTCAAGCTCTTTTTGTTGGTAATAGCTAAATTTCCGAGTGCATCTTACGGGACGCAGGTGCAACTGATCCAACATTTCAATACGGGAGATCAGACGGGTCCGCGGTGAGACACATGCTGGTAGATAAGCTACGTGCTGCTAGGGGAGAGGCCCGGAAGGCTCCCGGCAAACCAGGCATTTGACTGTCGGATACGGATGGTGGTGCAGTATGGGCAGGGATCTAGATTAATAACATCCCATTCCGTGCCACGCTGCTCGTCTGCGCGGGCACTGGGTGGCCGATTGCACAGCAGCAAAGGAAATCAACGCCAGGGAGGGTGATCAAGGAAATCAACATCAACAAGAACATGTACTAGGCTGTTTCGGTACCAACAATGCGAAGCTTCCACCTGGATATCTAGGTACATAGTAGTTTGCACGAGCACGAGTAGTCATGCAGCAATGCTGAACAGAGGGGCCCTTTTTTTTTTTTTTTTTTTTTTCCCTTTTTGTCTCTGACTGCTGTGAATTAGTCTGTACGTATATGACAAGGGGCTTTCCAATCCTGCGAAGAAAAAGTACATGGGATAGGTGTGTACTCTGCTGACTGTACAACGAGAAACAATTTAGAGATGGAAGGTCCTGTGAAATCCTCTATCGGGTGTGCCCAATTAGCGCGCAGAACGATCATACTCCAACGCGGTACCTAGGCAATAGGCTAACCAGGATAACAGGGGGGAGGGGAAGCCAGTACAGGACAATCAGCCATTGCAGGCTGGAAGCCCTATAATTAGGTACTGCAAGGAGCGAACGAGTAGGTGCGGGTATCGACCAAATCGGGATTTTCCGCTTCTTCAGGCGGTCTGTTTGACCTGCTGGTCAGCCAAGGCTTTCATTTCGCATCCAAGATGCTGTGTATCTTTCTGTCAACCCGGAATTTCTCGCAGCTCCAAGTAACGTAGACTCGCGATACCGAAGTCCCTCTCGCATGAGCAGGAAAGGAGGGTTGCCCTAAGTTAGCAGGGAGCCGAACCCTGCCGCTGTCATCATCGGGATGTTACGGAGATCTTGCGATGCAATTGGCCGCCTTAGCGTGATGAGAGGATCGCTTGGAGGCGCTGGAACCTGGTCATGATGGCGAACAGGATTGCCTGTGAAATTTCCCACTAGCTGCATGTGTAAGGGGAGGCAGATCACCGCGTAAACTGGGCCCGCCATGCCCTGCACCATGCCCTCCCTAATGTGGATGCCCAGCCGAGGGCCAGCGCCGTAGCGCAACCTGGTCCAGCCAGCCAGCAGGTTGAGTTGGGTACTGCAGCGGGGCTCTAGTTAGCGAGCTTACCATCTCGGATCCGGATTGTACTCTCCTCGATTAGTGAACTACAGAACACATCTCAGCAGTCGATAATGAGATGAATAGGGCGAGAAAGGAGTGGTCAAAATCAAAATGTGCGCAATGACCTGCTTTCAGAAGTAGCTGCAAAACGAGCTCAGACACGACTCTTCATACAACAATTGGAGCATGCTGGGCGATAAACATAAAATGTTGTCGTTTAATCGATAGGAAAGGTAGGGTGTAAGCGAACTTACGTCGCTCTCAGATGATGAATTACCATTTGAGGTCATAAGAAGTCCTATTTATCGAAGTAACGATTGGACCATATGAGCATAGCACAATTCATGCAGTGCAAGCGCTCTTTCATATCGAGCCGTTCACCACTGGCACAACGTAGTATCCTGCTATGACGCAATGGACTGTCCCTGGTAAAATGCCTTCCATTGACACAGAAGGTAGTAGGCATGGCAGAACAGCGCGTGCAAAATGCACGGTGGTAACTTCGGAGGTGATAAGCTGTGTGCGATCCACTGGGCACAGCTCTACACCCGTTGCCAATGTTTCTTTGTGCACCATTTAGTGCGGCTTGACCATTTGTCGTTCAAGTTATGAGAAGGAGAGCGAGAGAAAGAGAGTGTGTGTGAGGATTGATATGGGGGACAATTAACGATCAGTAGACGACGGACTAGGCACCCCAGGATCCAAATGGATCTCGCCATCCTAAATTAGAGCTCAGCTATGGACAGTATAGCACAATATTCATCCCAGATTGAGGCTCTTTTGTGTCCATTCGGGGACTAAATCTGACAGAAAGCCCCCCAGTGCTCGCTAAGTTAGCTTTTATCCCTAGGCACGTCACATGCACCGGTCCGTGTGCGTGCCAAGCTCGGGTAAAAAGAATTGGAGCTTAGTGTCCTCCACTCTTCGTCACTACATCAATAATTCTGGTGATAACAAAAAAAAGACGCACGAGCGGCAGCAGCGGTGGCGCCAGTCAGCAGTCAATAAATTAGACTATTGGTTGATTGGTCAAGTCACTGACTGATAGGCCGATCGATTGGTCCATCAGCAGAGGAAGGAAAGACAACGAGCCCTTGCGCGACTGGGTGCCTCTCGGGCTCTCGACCGTCACAACTCTCGACATGGGTTTGCCAAGCAAATCCGGGGTCACTGCGCTCGCCACGCTGCTCGTCGCAGCCGTGCTGGGCAGGCGGCTGCTCTGGGGTCATCTTTCTCGGCGCACTCGGCGTATCGCCCCGAGCTCCGAGCGAGTCCTCGTCCTAGGTGCTTCGAGCGGCGTTGGCCGGGCCGTGGTCAAGCGCTATGCCGCTCGCGGTGCGCGTGTCTGTGCCGTGGCACGCCGGGCCGAAGCCCTCGAGACCCTGGCTCTCGAATGCGGCGGTGGTAGCAGCAGCAGCAGCAGTGGTGGTGGTGATGGTGGCAGCCAAACCGTCGCTGAGCCGCGCGTCATCTATGAGGTCGCCGATTTCACCAGCGTGCAGGATATGATACGGGTTCGAGAGCGCCTGCTGCGCGAGTGGGGCGGGTTGGACTCCATCCACATTGTCGCCGGCGTTTCAGCCCTGCAACCCGTGCTGAGCCTGGCGGGTGTCGACGAGAACGCCACTGGTCAGGAAGCTACTGAGGAGGGCATCGAGGCCGCTGTCGCCATCGCGGGACGTGCAATGCATGCCAACTTCAATGGTCCTCTTGTTTCTGCGCTAGCCTTTGTAGGTTGAACTTCCTCCCTTCATGTGATCTTGGTATCCTGGTGTCGACATACAGATATGCTCGCATGATACCTGGTGCCCGGCGCCGCCATCCTCATCGTAAGGACTAGTCATTCACTAAAAAGCTAACAATGTTGCGTTTAGATTCCCATGCTACTCCGCACTTCAGTCTCGCCCTCCATTCTGCTGGTTTCGACTGTAGCCGCCATCATCCCTGCCCCCACGCGTGCTCTGTATGCAGCATCTAAGTCGGCATCTCTTCTACTGTACGAGGCCCTGGCCATCGAGCACCCCGGCATAGCCTTTACGTTCCTGCTTCCTGCAACCATTGAGGGTGACTTCCGCGCTGGTGCCGTCGACTCGCACATCGGTGGCGTCCGGGAAAAGGACCCGAACAAGAGCGGCCTGCGAACCGACGTGGTGGCTGCGAGGTGCATAAGCGCTCTGGACGAGGGGTACCGAGGCAGCGTGATCATGCCATGGTTCCCGTATGCCATTGGCCATCACATTTACTACTTGCTACCGTCGTTCGTGGAATGGCGTGCAAGAGTAAAGTACAGATTTGAACCGGACAAAGCATAAGCTTGACCAACACGCAATAAGGTACACAAGGAAAAGTATGCGTCAAAACGCTGAGTACCTATCAACTGTGAGGTTGAGGCGGACCTGAGCACCTCTATAGATCCCATCACACTTGGTTAGGGAAGATATCGTAAGGAGCTAAGCGGGGATAGATGTCTGCTGGGATGCGGAGAGGAAACCCTTGAAAAGATCTCAAGAGATTTAATACCACTGGTATTAGAAGCTTTAACATGTTCACTATCTAGTTAGAGCTGCCCACTGGGCTTTGTAATTTTATAAATATATATATATATATATATATTACCTAGAGGAATGGTAATGGGAAAATCAGACTTGTTTACATACACAGTGATCTTACAAACACATTTCCTGCAGCGACTCTGAGGTATCGAGAGCTTTCTATATTTGGTTGATATGTATTTCTATATGATAATACCGGATAACTTCAATATATATTTGATTAGATGGATCGAAGAGCTTTCTGGGATGTGATGTTTTTGTTAATCTAGATCAACCATGATGACTTCTTGTTACAGCATTCGGTGACCCAGAGCTGTCAATGTCTTTGGATAATGAATGGATACTTCTAAATTTGTAGAAGACTCAAGTTCTGAGTACGTTTGGTGTACTACTGGATAGTCTCGCGCAGCCAGGCCTTGAAATCCTGTAAAGCAATACCTTGTCTTCTTAGTAGATTGAGATCTACCTTGAATCCTGCTTTTTCGAACCACTCCATGCTCTGGTTTGCTTCACTCACAACCCAGCGGATACCCTGACTTACGATAGGCCAATTTCTCGGCATTTCTTGCCCGGAGACCTTTTTGTAAATCTCATTTGCCTCTGCGAATGTTAACTCGTCGCCTGCAAGTCCGACAGCTTTCCCGGCCCAAGCATCGGCATTCATCAAAGCTATCGCTGCAAAATTTCCAATATCCTGAACACTGACTAGTTGCATTTTCTTCTCATGCTACCAAAGGAACCAGCACGATAATTGTCCATGAAACCAGTGGGTCTCAAGATAGTCCACCTTGTCTGGCTATTTTCTGCCATCGCTCGAAGATGCAGCTCAACTTTATGCTTAGCAGCAAAGTGTGATACAGTCGTGGGGTTTTTCCAGCTCGCCTCATTGCCGCCGCGGTCGACACTGCTGAAGACTACATGCGGAATGTTGTGGGCGATGGCGGCATTGATGAGTGCAACTCCGTGCGCTTCGTCATTAGGTGGGACAGTGACGAGGAAGATGGAAGTAATGTCCGGGTGGGTGCGGAATATAGCAGTGGGGTCAGATATATCCCCAACGACGAGAGAAACTTTGGGAAACCTCTTTATCAGGGCCTGTGACTTTTCTGACGCTGCAGAACGAGTCAGCGCAAGTATATTTATTGGTCTGTCTGTTGTTGAAATATCAGCTAATGCTGCAATGGTGGCGCTACCCTGCGCACCAGTAGCTCCCACTATTAGTATTTGGTGCATTTTGTTTATGATACTTGGAGGATGGTAATTGAATGGAATATATGTTTTTCTTGGTAAGGGTATACTCCTTTTGTCGTTATAAATAACTATCGGAGACATTATTCGGTGGCAACGGCGACTTTCCGGAGTGGGCGTCTTTTGGCAAGAGCTTACCAACGTCACCTAGGTCGTCCTTGGTTCGAAATCGTTGATTTATCAGTCGCTTTGAAAGTTGCTCTTTTGGTTTATTGGGAGTATGCCATTATCTCCCGGAGGGTATTGTGGCCTAGACTCGTTTTGTCGGTATGAATTTACTATCAGTGATATTGGTGGCGATGGTGACGGTGACATTTCGGAGTGGAGTCGGCGACTTTTTATCCCAAGGTGGAAATTAACCGGCCCAGTCTGAGACCTCCATTTCTGACCTGCAGGGGAAACGCATACGGTAGCTGCTAACATTCCCCAACTTTTCCCACTTTGTAGCTTCCAAATGTTCTGTGCATATGGTGTTATGTGCTCAAGTAAGGGCCCCCCCTGTCGTTCCAACCTCCGCCCCCCGCTTTGGCGTGACCTTTGCCTGGTGCCTGGTATTTCTCACCAGCACCTACAGCAACATCACTCTCTTGCCATGACAAGAACCTGCAGAGCATTGGCATGGCATGCCACTTTCCAAGATATCTTGATATTTGTCCCTATTAGTTGACATATCAGCCCAGTTTAGTAGTGTCTCACAACATTAAACTCCTCCAAGACGAAATGCGTGAAGTCGTGCTAAATCCTGCGGGCCGCGCCCCGACATATCGGCTCCCTACTTCCCTCGAGCCGAGCCACTACGCCATCGAGATCGAGCCAGATCTGGTGACCAAGACGTTCCGGGGGAGAGTAGATATCTCACTCCGAGTTCTGGATAACACAAGTCATATTGTGTTTCATGCCCTCGACTTGATCATCACCCACGTTGCCGTTCAGCATGCCACGGGAGATCTGGAGTTTCCAGATCCGGTTCACTACAATCCCGACAATGATGCAGCATTTGTGAAGTTGCAGGAGAAGCTCATCCGAGGCTCTGAACTTACCCTCACACTCCGCTATACGGGCAAGATGAGAGCACCGGGATCAATGGGTGGCCTCTATCCCTCGCCCTACAAGATGCCTAATGGTGAAGTAAAGCTCGGGTTCGAGACCATGATGCAGCCGACGATGGCACGGGCGGTGTTCCCGTGTTTCGATGAGCCAGCCTTGAAGGCGACATTTGACGTGACCCTGCTCGTGGACCAGGACCTGACCTGCTTGAGCAATATGGACGTTGCTTCGGAACATTCGGTAGTCATGATTTCCGCCGTCACGAAGACCCGAACAGAGAAGAAAAAGCTTACCTTCCACACTACGCCGAAAATGTCAACGTATCTGGTCGTTCTGGTAGCTGGCTATTTTAACGTTATCGAAACCCACGATTTCCACGTGCCCATCCGGGTCTGGGCGGCCGTGGAAAGAAATATCGCTGACGGAACCTTTGCGCTCGAAGTGGCTTCCAAGTTTATGAAAATTCACGAGAGGAATTTTGGACTAGAGTATCCCTTACCGAAGCTCGATTTGGTGGCAATCCCCGGTCACGAAGGTGGTATGGAGCATTGGGGCTGCGTAACCTTTACCGAGATAGCTCTGCTCCTCAATCAAGAATCTTCGGAGGCGGAGAAGGTGCAGTTAGCTGGCATCATTGCGCATGAGCTTGCACACCAGTGGTTCGGCAATATCGTGACGGCGCAGTGGTGGGATTCAATCTGGCTGAATGAGTCCTTCGCTGAATGGGCTAGAAACCAAGCACTCACTGAGTTGTTACCCGACTTCAACGTCTGGGCCAGCTTCTTAGCCAGCGAGCTTTCGGGGGGATCACTCGCAGGATATCAATCGGCGCTGGCGCTCGACGCCAACAAGGCTACACACGCCATTGAAGACCCTAGCATCCCACCTAACGATGCCTTTGATGCGATTGCTTACCTCAAGGGCTGCTCACTCATTCGAATGATGGCCGAAGACCTGGGGGTTGAGGTTTTCAGCGAAGGTGTCCGCGAGTATCTCAAGGAGCACAGGTACGGCAATGCCACCACTGAGGACCTCTGGGCTGCTCTCAGCAGGGTCAGCGGGCAGGACGTGGGGGCGACCATGGCTTCCTGGACGCAGACGGCAGGGTACCCCCTTCTGATCGTTAACGAGCGGCGACCGTCCCATGACATAGTCATATCTCAATCTAAGTTCCGGCAGACAGCCGCTGACAGTGTCACAGAAGCGTCCGTATGGCCTCTAACTATTCACCTGAGAACCCCCAATGGGGTGGAGATACACCAGATGAATGAAAATCTCTTGGTGATACCCACTAGCTTGTTCAAATACAAGCTCAACGCGGGCCTGCCAGGCTTCTACCGTGTTTCGTACCCAATTTCTCGTGTGCATAAGCTGGCCTTGCAGTTCTCAAGTGATTTCCTCAGCATCGAAGACAAAATAGGGATCATCTCTGATCTAGGAGCAATCGTTGCCACAGGAACTGATGATCGCAGGGTCCGCTTGTCTGACTTTTTAGACTTCCTGCTCACCATAAGAAATCAGCCTGCGCACCTGTTTGTGTGGCGTGAGGTGTTTGCTCAAATACAGAAGGTCTCTCTATCCTTCTTATTTGAGTCAGAGCAGATACGGCAAATACTGAGGTCTGTCAGGTTTACCCTGGTTAAACGCTTTGTCGATGAGGGGTACTTGAATTTTCACCCGGACGACAAAATAGAAGAGAAGCTCTTCCGTTCCCTCCTATTTAGCCAGCTCAAAGATCACCCAGAAGGCCACAAGAAGGCACGGGAGTACTGGGCAAGATTTCTGCAGGGCGATAAGACGGCCATTAATCCAAATCTAAGAAGAAGCATCTTTGATACAGTGGCGTTGAGCGATCCTACCGAGGTAATACCCTTTCCTTTTTACATTACATGTTACATATCTGGCCCTCTAACCGTCTCTCATTTCTTTGCTAGCGAACATGGAGAGAGCTCAAGTCTATTGCATACGAAAGCGCCTACATCGACCCAACTGACTCCAAGACTCCCCTGGATGCCTTCAACTCATTGGGCAGCAGCACCAACCCCAACCTGATTAGGCACACTCTCGACCTGATCACGCCTTCCCGCTCCAAAATTAATGACGGCCAGAATATGATGTCGCCGCAGAACCCTCCTGCCTTCGTTGCGCGCTGGAACGCGAAATTAAGCTTGCTGCGAACGCTACAGCAGCATGCCGGCGGCGCTCAAGCCGTGTGGGACTGGCTCCAGAGTAATTGGGATTTACTCATTGGGGACGATAGAAACCGAACCTCAATCTCCGGCACTGCCTGGATTGGCACAGTGCTCTCAGGGCTCGCCACGAGAGAGCAACTGGTTGAGGTAGAGTCCTTCTTTGCGGATAAGGCGAAGAATTTGGTGAGTGATTTCAACTTCCCCCTTTCTCAGCTGTTTTTGAACTATCCCTAGTTATAAAGATGTAATAGTGGGCTACCTTTGTTACTGATGATATCCATAATACACAGGGTCTAGAAGTCCTGCTTGCCCAGTCAATAGACAATATTCAGACTAAGGCTCAATTTGCAAATGCCGATCGGGAAGATCTTCTCTCTTGGGCTGAGAGGCATGGCCTGTAGATCTCGGAGATGGCTTTGTGGAACAATTCACTGTATCGCAAAGAACATTCGAGGGCAAGATATCGTTCTAACTATAACGAGGGGGTGAAGCAAATAGCTTGGTCCACCCAAGGTTACGTTGGGGGCTCCTAGAGTGGCAGATCATTTACATATGCGACAAGCATAAAGTATTTACGATTATTTATGCCCTCACCAATGCCAATAGAGTACGCAGAGCAATACCATAATATCTTCACCATCAGGACCAAGAACCCTAGCACCCTCGCGTTTAGCCTACTACCTGTGGATCCTTTTCAAGAGCCGGTGGCTCTTCAAGAGGTGGAGATCTAGCTCTCATGACTCCCGCACAGGAAGCCAGGTGGTTATGCTCCTGGTGGAGCGTTTTCTAGGACTTGATTATACATAATAGTAAATGTTAGCTCCAACCCGCTTTTCTGTCTCTTGCCAGTCCCCATCGCATCCCGGCCCTCTCTCTGGGCCGGCAAGTTTCCGAGAGGGCTGTGATTGCTTATGAAGTAAACCCGCATCTTTTCATTGTACTTTGTAAGTCTCAAGCGATCACTAGGCCTAGTTGGCTCTTCCCGGTGCTGCTACCCTTGGGGATGCATGCAGATGCAGATGCATGCAAGCACGCACGCGACCGAGGGAAATGTCCCGACTTCTTGTCCCTTTTCCTGCGTCAATGCCCAGCAGCATTCCATGAATGAACGGCTAATCATAATATATTTGAGTTGTTGAAATACAAGTGTGGCTTTCCCGCGTGCACAAGCCGTTCCGAGAACTCAACTGAACTCTAAAAGGTCCACTGCCGTCCTGTTCTTACCGTGCAATCTAGACCGTTCTCGGCTCCCGGATAGGTTCGTGCGCGAATTGAGGCGCTCCCCCGACCACGGTGCAGTGGCAGCCAAGAGTTCGCCTCCCCTAGCTGGTGAAGGCCAAGCATCGAAACGCGTTGCGCCAAGAATATTGAGCCAGCCATCGGCATTTTATCAAGGGCCGCCTTGCAGCACCTGATGAGATCAGATGTCTCCGCCCAGCGATTTCTGCTTCTATTTTCGAACCAGGTCAATGTGGACAGAACTTGTCTTGCATATTTGCTTCCCAGGGACGAGGGGGCCGGAGCACGCAAGAATTGGAGAAGCGACCCGACGGCTGGCGATGCGGAGATCGGCCCGAGGACAAAATTCGATAGACAAGTCTTGACAAGTCCCACTGTCGGTAGTTCGCGCAACGCGCAACTTGCTCCTTGGCTGAGGGGTCTCGGTAGGTAAACATGGCAGTTGCGGGCATTTCTTGGATTGCGACACTTAGCTTGTAGCTCAGAGAACAAATCCATATCCATTGGCTGGATGTGACCATTTGGTCCGGTGGCGCTCACCACGCCAAACCTAAGCAAATCTACCCCGTGTTCCTTGGCATCTTGGCGGACAGGGCGACAACGCCTGGTGAGCGAATGGCGGGGTTGGAAAAGTAGGGTGGATGAGCTTCTCATGTTAACTGTGGATATTCTTCAAGCTTGCTTGCTAGCATTTTGGCTTTCCCCATGGGGTGCAACAATCCACATGGGGAAGCCTGGTCCTCCCCCCAGGCCACTGGTTTGATCCAGAGCGTTGGAGAGCCGCGACGGAGTATTAAAGGACGACGTTAGAACCTTCACCTCTCACCCTGTTCTCTCTCGTCATCAAAGCCAAGTCCCTGGGTGTTCACGTCTGTCTGTAACTCAAATAGTCAAAGGCCCTGGACTAGATCTCTTCCCCCCTTGTCCAAACGCCCGAGATGGCGCCTCAAGATACCAATCAACTTCAACCCACAGTCTATGAGGCCAGAAGCGAGGCAATTGGAATTGACGACCACGAGAAGTCTGAGTCCGCCCACTACGAAAAAAAAGATGTCCACGGTATAGCTGAGAGAGGTACCGCAGCCACAGATAGGTAAGCCACTTCAATCAAGACAAGACGAAGCAAAGCTATGGAGATGGTGCTCTGACAGTCGGTTTTATAGATATGGCCAACCGCTCGTGCAGTTCGATAAAGCTGCTGAAAGGCGACTTCGTCTGAAGATTGATATGATGGTCATTCCCACTGTCTCCATTATCTATTTATTTTGCTTCATCGACCGTGCCAACATCGGTAAGTACCTTTACCCACTCATTCTTCGAGGTCTTTCTGGAGAAGAACGTTTTCGCGACTAACAACGGCCGCTTTGATAGGAAATGCACGTCTTGCTGGGTTGGAGAAGGACTTGGGAATGACCGGCACCTATGACTACAACCAACTGCTCTCTATCTTCTACGTCAGCTACATCATCTTCGAATTTCCTTCGAATTTGGCTTGCAAATGGATTGGCCCGGGCTGGTTTCTTCCAATACTGACCCTGTGCTTCGGCATTGCCTCGCTCGGAACCGCCTTTGTCAAGAACTTGCCTCAAGCATGCGGTGTGCGTTTTGTGCTGGGTATTTTTGAGAGCGGCATGATGCCTGGAATTTCGTACTACCTGTCTAGGTGGTATCGACGGTCCGAACTGGGTAAGTTATTTCTTCTTGAACTCCTTGGAGGGTTTATTACACCTCTTTTCCCGCGCCTTCTCTAATTGTTGGAGTACAGCTTTCCGCATCTCTCTTTTCGTTGTTATGGCTCCACTTGCCGGCGCATTTGGAGGCCTGCTTGCTTCGGCAATTCTAACCCTGCCGCACTTTGGCAGTTTGACGCAGTGGCGCATGATCTTTGCAATTGAGGGAATCATTACGATCGGAATCGGCCTTATCGCCTTTGCGACGCTGACAGACCGCCCTGAGACGGCTCGATGGTTGACTCGAGAGGAGAAGGACCTGGCCATCGCCCGTGTCAAGTCGGAGCGTGTGGCACAGACTGCAGTCCTCGACAAAGTGGGTGGCAAGAAGGCGTGGCTCGGTATCTACAACCCGGGAGTGCTAGCGACATGCGCCGTGTTTCTGCTCAACAACATCACGGTACAGGGTTTGGCCTTCTTCCTGCCAACTATCGTAGCCACCATCTACCCCAAGTTCACAACTATTCAGAAGCAGCTCTATACGGTACCTCCCTATGTCGTAGGAGCCTTCTTCACGCTGTTACTGCCCGGCCTGAGTTGGCGTTTTGACCGTCGGCACATCTTCTTTGTGCTCTCAGCTCCGCTGGTCATGATTGGTTATAGCATGTTCCTGGGCTCGCACAACCAGCAGGTTCGCTACGCCGCCACCTTCCTGGTTGCCTCGAGCACCTTCGCCGCGGGTCCCTTGGCCAACGCGCAGGTTTCCGCGCAGGTTATCTCGGACACGTCGCGAAGCATGTCACTGGCCACCAATATGATGTTCGGCAACGTCGGCGGGCTCATCGCTACCTGGTCGTACCTCGGCTGGGACGGCCCAGACTACAAGATTGGCAACGGGCTTAACCTCGCCGCCGCGTCCGGTATCCTCGTCCTGAGCACTCTTGCCCTCCTGTGGATGAACTGGGACAACCGCCGCCGTGATAAGCGAAATGTCGATCAGGAGCTCGACGGCTTGACGCCCGAAGAGATTGAAGATCTTGAGTGGAAACACCCGGCGTGGAGATGGAAGCCATGATTGAAGTTGTTTTCCCTTCGTTGGATGGCGTCTACATCTACACAACTGCCACTTTCAAAATGTGAATCATCTCTGAATTGAATGTAGAGTTAGATTACACCAAGATTCTTCTGTATTAATCCTTATTATTATGTGCATTATTTTGAAGTTCTGACTGTTCTTATGTTTTTTTGCGTGTCCCAAGATTGAGCGCCCTATGCCATGATTTGCCATGGGTAATTGGTTTGTCGCTAAGACAGAGTTGTAATTTAATTGTGATGCAGCGGCGCCCTGAATGGATAAAAACACAGGTAGGTCTATGCGGGTACACTTGTGAAACTGTGAGGTAGGGCTCATTATTTTACAAAAGTCTTTGTAGTAGGTGACCGCATACGTGCTGGGAACAAAGGCACCTGAATGCTCAAAATCCTTTGGAGACTCGGCTAGCAAATCGTACAGATTCTTTGCTGAAGCAGGGCCATTCCGGTGGTGATGTTGCTCTTTCCAACGTGGCCTTGGAGCCGGGTTCTGCAATGAGGATCTCTCTACCAGCTCGCCCCAAGCGTACAGGGTGCGGTCTTGTGGATAAGCATTCATATGTTCCTGCTGAAGTCGGCGCAAGGCTTTGTTACCCTCGCCGTAAATCAAAGGCATATTGACGTCGTAGATAGCAAGGAGGCAGTAAGCTATGTCCTCGAATCGAGATGTCATCCGATGCGCTGCCCATGACATCTTCTTGGATACCGGAGCTCTTTCCAGATCCATGCCGTTAAGAAATTCAGGATCTGTGCTGGTGATATTCGAAATCACGCTATAGGGCTCTAATTTACTACCCAGACGGAGCCAATCTCTAGTATAAAATATCAGCTTTGTTGAGGCTATTAGCCCTAGGAGCGTCCATTCCCATATGAACCATCGGCTAGAGGCCAAATTGGCCTCTATTGCTCCAGGCTTCGTCCGCTTGCCTACTATATCCGACAGATACACGTACTAAATGATTCCTCGTTTATACCAGTGAAATATAGAATTGATAGTTTCGGCAAGCTCTGCACTGCTCATTTTATCAATGCAGCACCTAGAAACATCAGATCATACTTCCATATTAGTATCTAACTATCACCTTAGCTGATGGGTAAGAAGACATGTCACGTATCAATACATATCCCCTCGAGTCCATCGTTCTTGGCTTGAGCGCAAGCATACTTGATCTTCCGATACCCTGTCCGGGATTCAATCTCGGCGGCGGGGACGTTTTGCCAATCCTGATAACTGATCTCGCCATCCTCCCAAGTGTTGGATACTAGAGCGTACGACAGTATCGCTTGATCTGACAAGAACTCCCTAAATTACCCGCTATATACATTGAGAAGCCTCATGTCTGATTAAGTTTGGCCGAACTGACGCGTGAATCTCAGAATGCGTGTTATGTAGATGTGTCAAAAGCAACCGGCACCTGGAGATACGCAAGTTACTGTTGCGCCGGCGTGTGACGCTTCTTACACTCACAGTTTATCATTTTTTCCATGCCCTGGTCAGGTGCATATTGCAGCAGAGCACTCTATCCCATTACGAAGCGTCTTCCCTATTGATGCCTGGCAGAACCTGAAGCACTTTGGCTTGTATGGCTTCGTAGTCGAAAGCAATGACCTCATGGCCTTGCTAGCCGCGCTGCCTCCCTCCCTGCGCACCGTCGAGTTTTCTCTCGTTTGTCAAAGATGGCGGTAGCTACCAAGACCTGCTGCACGGTATGCGTACTAGACTCAACTGGTCTCAGCGCGGCGCGGGACAGAGACCTCGCGTCGCACTAAGCAGCGAGATCTCCGTGGTAGGTGCATTGCTCCTTGGCGCTATCTCCAGATGGATGACGACGTCAACGGTTTTCTGTACGGCGACACCAGTAACCCCTTTGCCGGGAATCAGCCGTTGCGCGGCAAAGGCATCAAGCGAGATCCTTTCGATCCAGGGCACGTATTTCGAATGGCTGATTTTTCCCCCCGGACCAGGAGTGGCCTACGTCCATTGAAGGGCAGTTCGCGGCGGCAGCACGAAGCTACCAAGCGTCACTAGCAAGAGATGCCGAAAGCGCGGCACGAACTTCTTGAACTGGAGGAAATTGGATATTGGCAATATTAACTGGGCCAGGCTACATCTGAGTATAAATAGAGTAGCTACTAACTGAACCGCCGAGGCCACGACGATACTTTCCATTATATGACAATGTGGACGACTTGTGCCACGCTCGCACGTGATCAGCTGTTAGAACACTGCTCGCTGACCGGGTTCGGTTTATCTAATTAATGGAAATTCTCTCTTCTGATCATATTAATAGATCTTTATATATTGTACTGAAGGCCAGTAATGGAGTTGAACCAGAGAGGAAGTGGAGAACTATTAGTACTTGGCAGCACGTGGCATCAGATCTCATGCATCGTGAATTGCAGATATCCGGCGGTCTCCACAATTGATGGCACTCGTATTGTTTCCTCTGAATGATACACCACTGGATTAATGCCTTTATCTTGGTACATTTTCTTCTCAAAAAGTGGAAACTGAAATATAGTGCATGCTTTCATATGTTTACGATTGAGTTCGAATCAATAAAGACGTGAGTAGGTCTTCTGACTCCCATACCTTAGGAGGTAGAAACAAAGCTGCTCTTCTACCTGTTTCTTCTTCAACCAGGCACTTTTGAAACCAATGCTAGTTAGGATGCCGATAGGTATATAAACCATCCAAAACACTTCCCTGTGTGTTAGTTACGATATAGTCTTAAATGGGCATATTAGCCTGACTACTTAACTACTTGGGCCAGTTGTAATGAAATGTTTGACTTGTGCAACCCATGTTTGGAACAATGCGATTGCACGGCGGGTTGCTGCTGACCAGGGCAGGGGTCTCTTGCAAAAGTACCGTAGAATTCAGTGATTTATCAATAGATTCGCGCGGCAAGCGCTGACAGTGACAGCACGTTGTACCAGCCACATAGCATGGCTGACTGATGGAGCTACACTCCTTGACACTGGATGAACATGACAGTTGCATCAAGACATTTACTTTGCTGGAGATGAAATTTCACCTACGCAATTGTCATCGCAGTAGATACGCGGATCCCAGGAAATAGATACCTGATCACGACCTTGGCTGGGCCCAGCATTGCGGGGTAGGGACCCCAGGAGTATCCAGGAATGCCACCTCGATCGTACGGGGATTGACCACTATGAGCGGCACAGCATCCACATGGAAAATAATGCGTGTTAAGCGGACTAATGATTTAGGGAGGAACCTGGGAAACAAGCACGCCCCTTGTTGCTGTGCCTGTGCCGCTGCCGGTTGCTGTTAGCTGAGGTACACGTTGATGTATTTTGAATTGAATTCCTCGAATCGTTGGTTTGGGAAGTTTTTTAATTCCTCACATGCAACTTCGGTTCTCCACGAACCTATCCTTACTCCGTTTAGAGAGCGTCCTCGTGGTTCGACTGGACTACTGATTCGTGTATATTGACTCAGTCGTTGCAAGGCTGTAAACTTTCGACTATCTGGTCCGCACCAAGTTGTTGACATTTGTCGCAATGGCTCAAGATACCATCCCAATTGCGTTACCATATTTTTCTGGAAATGCAGCTTCACCGAGCTGGATATTTTGGGGGGTTTTAAGCTTGTATGGCGCTTATCTCATTGGTAATGCCATATACTCGGTAACGCTTCACCCACTTGCGAAGTTCCCTGGTCCAAAGATAGCGGCTGTGAGTCGCTTACCCTGGTGGTACGCTGCTATCACTGGACACCAGGTGACCTGGCTGCTAAAGCTTCATGCTGAGTACGGAACGACTGTGAGGTTTGCGCCAAACGATCTGAGCTACTCGGAGCCACGGGCTTGGAAAGAGGTTCAGGGAAGGAAAGAAAATGGCAAAGCCAAAGAGATCATCCCGCCTCCACTAAATGGTATGTTATCTCGGGCAGTTTCAAAGTTCAGAATTAATCGAATCTACAGGAACTGAGCCAATCATTATTGCTGACCCAGAGCCACATTCCCGAGTGCGCCAGCTATTTTTACCCGCTTTCTCTGACCGAGCTTTGCGGAAGCAAGAGCCGCTTCTGCAAGAGCATGCCGGTTTGATGGTTGCCAAGGCCCATAAACTGCAAGAGATTGGTCAGCCGGTTGACATGGTGAAACTTTTCAACTGTACAACCTTTGACATCATGAGCCATATGTGCTTCGGAAAATCCCTTGGCCTGCTTGAGAGCGAAGACTACACTCCTTGGGTCAAAGACGTTTTCCGCTCGGTCAAGATCATCCCTCTCGTCCAGATTATCGAGTATTATCCCCTACTTCAGATGATCTTCCACTTCCTCGAGCCTCAATCATTAAAGGACATGAAAAACGCACACTTTAAACACTCATCTGACCTTGTGGACGAGCGCCTATCTAGAGGCTCAGATCAACCAGATATTTGGAATCTCATCACCACAGCCAAGGACGGCGGTGGGCTAACTCTCGGGGAGATGCACACCAACGCCGACTTTTTCATGGTAGCGGGAACTGAAACCGCAGGTATGGTTACGGCGTGACAGGCTTTCTTTTTAGTAGCACCTCTGCTAACCCCAAGACCTTGATAGCTACGGCCATCAGTGGTCTTTGCTACCACCTACTCGTAAACCCAGATAAGATGACGGCCTTGACGAATGAGATCCGCGATTCTTTCGCTAGTAGCAAAGACATCACCATAAGCCGCCTAGCCAACCTTAAATACCTGAACGCCTGTAAGTACCAAGTACTCCGTGTCATTTTGCGTTCGTTTTTTCTAATGGACTAATTGTGTGAAGGCCTACAGGAGACCCTGCGCGTATACCCACCGGTGCCCAATGGTGTTCCACGCGTGGTCCCCAAGGGCGGTCAGGTTATCCTCGACAAGTGGGTTCCAGGCAACGTGCGCGTCTCTTGCCATCATTCTGCGACCTACCTGGATCCAAGCAATTTCGCAAACCCTCACGAGTTTGCACCTGAGCGATGGCTAGATGACTGCGGATCTGAATACAAGCAGGACAAGCGAGATGCCCTCCACCCTTTCTCCTTAGGTCCCCGCAATTGTCTCGGTCAGAACCTGGCATGGCAGGAGATGAGGCTCCTGGCAGCAAAACTCCTCATGGATTTTGACCTGGAGCTCTGTGAAGAGAGTCGTAACTGGGCAGATCAAAAAGTGTATTCGCTGTGGGAGAAGGGTCCATTGATGTGCCGTCTTAAGAGCCGAGTTGAGTAAGATATTTCCTCCTGTCAAGCTTCAGGCTGGTGGGCTTTTCTTCAATGCGGCTAGTAGGAACCTGTTGGGTTATGGATAGGTAGTTACATCTTCGCGCAAATTAAAAGCATTTTTGCCTATTTGGACTGTGAATTGTTGTGATCTTCTCAAGGGTAGACTCATAGTCTGTTCAATTCGAGGCTAGTTAGACTTTTGCACCTGCTAAGGATATTCGTGCTGTTAGAGGTGGAGAATTAGTTTGGACCAGATAACGTGTGCGTCTGTCCGCGTACACAATCGATGCTAACTATGCTGGTTTGAAGCGTGGGTTTCGATATTTGCCATTATGAAAGCGGTATAACGTGCCATAAATCGAAAACGCTGAGCAGTGCAACTACAGTCAGACGATATGCATCTTCAAATATGGTGGCATGAGTGTTCCTTAAACTCCAGGCTTATCAGTGTTGGTATGATTGGACGCCCTTTGGTCAGTTTGTCAAATTAGTATCCACACCAAGCGGGTGAGTAATAATGATCCGGTATCGTACCGGCGAACAGCGACAAAGAGAAAGAAGTATTAACAGTCTCAGTCTTCAAATCCTCTTTTGTTGCTTGAATGCGAAACAACAGTGTTGCATTGTGTTCCTACGAATGATCACCGCCATCTCTTTGAAAATATACTTTTCCATTTCACCTTTTTTTTTACCGCCACGGTCGGATTTCAAAATGCCTCTGGTAGTCAAACCTTTGAGGCGGATCTGGACGTCCTCATCCAACACCCCGATACCAGCGCCCCGGGTGACGACCTTGTAGCCCCACCCTGTCCCGTCTCATGGCCCGTTTCCACACGCGCAGAGGCCCAAGTGCGGGTGCGGCATCACTTCGCATGGCAGAGACGGCGGCTCCTTGGGGATCCTTCGGTCAATTTCCTCAAGGTTGTGGACGATGAGAATGGCGGCGACATTTTGGCCGTGGCGCGCTGGCACTTTTATGCTCAAGGTTACGACTACGAAAGCCAAAAGCGCTGGGAGATGGCGCCTGCGGATTCGGTGCTGGTGGAAGACGGGTCAACATGCGGAAGCCGGGGCGAAGATGGAGGCGGAACTTCGGAATACCCTCCGTCTAACTTCAACCTCCCGCTGCACAACCACATCCTCACGATGCGAGACTCATACCGCCCGCGATGGATCCCAGCTGGGCAACCGACCTGGATCCTGATGCACCTTGTCACGAGGCCTAGCCAACGGCGGCGTGGCGCCGCCGCGTTGTTGATCCGCTGGGGCCAGGAGCAGGCGCGCAGGACTGGAGCCATAGCGTACCTGGAGGCTGGCGTGCAGGGAATGCCTGTATACGAGAAGTTCGGCTTCGCGCGCGACGGGGAGGTCAGGAGGGTCGATTTGAAGGCATTTGAGGCAGGCGTACAAGAGTTCGTTCTAGTAAATATGAAGTGGGATCCGGCGGCTGATAATGTTAAAGGGAGAAAGGAAACAGAAGAGTTCGAGAGGATTCAGGGATAAATCTTGCACTAATGAATTAAAGCAGATCACCGTCAGCATCAATTAACAGAATTTTGACGAGCACGCGGTGTATGTTGATAAAAGATTGTCTCCATATAGTCTTTTTAAATCGTACTTATCAATTGAACTTGAGGTGAGGCTCATAATATATGGTAAGTTGGCGGATGTTGACCACAGAACGAGAATGCCATTCTCGATCGTTACCAGCTGGCCACCTGCCCACGAACATACGGCAATAATTTCCAATTGTTCGACCAAGCTCTGGACACGGCAGTATTTGGAGTTGACCAGTAATTTCTTCTACAGCGTGAATCCGCGGTTGGTGCACCTGCTTGTTGCCCTTATCCGGATGATCTCGTAGCATATTTCTCAGTACAGTGGATACATTGACAAGTATATGTTCTTTCCTAGTCAATATTCCCTCTCATGAATTACCGTTGATGCTGGCGGCTTCGAAAGCGGTCGTGGAATTGTACAATATAAAGAACCACGAAACCCAATATGCGTGCCGGTCCAAGTGCCGATCACTGCATCTTGCGTGCATGTTTGTCAGACCTGGTATAAATACATGGCATGCTTTGAAATGCTATGATATGTCCCTTTAGATGCGCAGGGCGACATCCTTGAAATTGTACTCCGTATCGCAGCGTGAAGCTGCTTGCAGCTAACAGAACCCAAGTTAGGCGGAGAAAAGGAGCCAGACGCTGGAATTGTTCACTGTCCTCGTGCTAAACTAGACCCACAGCTCGAACATAGTAGGTGCTTACAAGACCAACGCGAAGGATTCGAAGGAGCACACAAGGTAAGCCCCTGGAAGTTAAACACTGCCAATATGCCCTACGCTGTGGAGTTATTAGCCCTGAAATGGCACTGGGCAGTTGAGCCGAACTGGTATCTCTTCGGATACCACGAGTGGCGGCCTCTCGGTGCTGACAAGCCACGTCTGTCCGATTGTTCACTTCTAAAATGTAAAAACAAAACTGAAAAAAGAACCTGCAAACCCTAGAGAAGTGGCTGTGGTCTGCAAGCCAACCTAGTCGAGGTGCTTCATGATGATCGCTTCCTCTCCGGTCACTAAAGGAATTGATTTGTAGCTAGACCTTCCATCCTCGCAGCCTGTAAGACTAGGAGAGGGGATAGCAGGATCTGAATGCGGGGTTTATTTGACAATTATTCAATGATTAATTCAGACTAGACACAACTTTCACTCCTCCTGTCACGCGAAACCACCGTGGTTTTGCATCGTTTGTTTGTGCGCCAAGATGGCCTCAATTACCCAAAATGACCCCCAGATCTAGTTATATACCAAGGAGTCTTGCCCGGGTACGCACTAGGCAACATACACGAACGGTCAGAATTTTATATTCAGGAGCACTAACATCGTAGTAGCAACCCACCGTGTGTTGATTGTCCTGAGAGAGCTTGGCATTACATCCTACAACACTGAGATGGTGGATTTGACCAAACCCAGGATTGCCGAGTAACTTGCCATCAACCCCCGTGGTAAGGTTCCAGCTCTTGTATACAACGGCAATAACATTGCCGAGTCCGCTATTATTGTCCAGTCTCTCATGTACGCTTACCCCTCGTCCAGCCTTTTGCTTTCACCAACAGGAGCGTCCGCCGCGCTTCAGAGAGTCAAAGTGGCCTGGTTCTGCGATACCTTTATGCAGACTATCTACACTGGGTTTGAATCCTTTCTTTTCGCTAGTCGGAGGATGCATCTAGAGTGCTTGGGGAGAATCTTGTCTCCATGGTTGTCAAAGACATCCAGCCGCTGCTTTTGGACGCCAGCCCTTTCTTCGGAGGAAGCGAGACTTTGACCGTAGCTGAGGTAAGAAAACATTGTCATTAGCTAACTATCTAACCTCAATATCGGAGTGCCACGGCTGATGGGTTGAAGGCTTTGACGCTTCCTTACTTTCTTCGTATATACAAAGCGTCGGAAGCAGATATATTCCCCAAGTTCATTGCACATCGCTTTGCCGAACAGGCACCTATTCTCCACGCCTGGGCTCAGCGTGGATCTGCGCATCCGAGTGTTATGGACACATATGATCAGGAGTTAGACCTGGCCTTGTATAGAAGGCACATCACTTTCATGCTGGGGAAATCAGGATAGACGGGGCATATCCACTCCTCCTAATAGGACCATGTTCCATACAATGAAAAGCATTGCAGTCCCACTTCCCCACGAGCTCAATAATAAGGCATATTTGCTCATTGTTGCAAGATCGTAGACCTGGTACTTCCGCATGAACAGTCCCATAGGTGGTCGAGATGTGGAACAAAATCCTACCTGCCAAGCTTATTTGTTTAAATTGCCCCCCTAGCCCAAGCATCCTGCTTGCCAAGCTTCCGATTTGCTAATTTATGCCCGTTCCATCCCTCCCCCACGTCGTCCGAAATATAGGTAGTGTAGAAGTTCTAGAGAAAGTCTAAAATCTAAAAATAGGCCAGGCTGAGAGTCGACATGATCGTTGTGGAGAACCAAGTAGCACGCAGCCAGCCTAGTGCTGCTAGTAAAACCGCCTGTTGCACAGCTCGGCACACTGGCGATGCACAACTGCGCACGGTTCTGGGCTCTGGTGAGCCTAACCTAAGTACCCATAGAGCTATGCTGAGCCTCCAACAAAGGCTGGTCGAGCCCTCGTGCCATGTGCCATCAAGACCGCTAGAAGAGACCAATTACTCGTGCTTCATAGTTTTACGTTTACCAATCAAACAGCGAAAACATGAAAAAGAATAACATTTCAATTGGTCATTCTTACAATGCCTACCAGTAACGCCGGTTTTTTTAGGGTGCTACCGAAGGAATATCCTGAGTTCCCCGCCAAGACCTGTAATTAACGAGACGGTCCCGAAATCCTCTTGTACCTGGTGATGCGTACCAAAAGAACACAGGTAACGTAGTGTCAAAACGAATGTGTGTCGTATCATGTGTATATATAGAGACACCAACCTACTCTGCATTCAATTCTCATTGCCCATAGAAAAGCACTCAATACAGTTTGACCATCTTTGTTACATCTTTTCCACTCGTTATCACTATTTCTATTCACCTTCTTTTCTTACTTGTCAACCATTTCAAGATGTTGTCAAAAGCCACGACAGCGTTCCTGGTGAGCGGAGCTTCTTTTGTTACTGCTGCTTGCGCCACCTCGGTCTGGCAACCCGCTGTGGGCACAACATGGCAGATCATCCTGTCGGGCACTCTCAATATCGACACCAGCAGCCCGAGTGTCACGCCGGACGTCGCTGTCTACGATATTGACTTGTTCGGCAACACCAACGAAGGCGAGGACGCATCCAAAATCGCAGCCCTGCACCAGCTCGGCAAGAAGGTCATATGTTACTTCTCGGCCGGCAGCTACGAGCCGGGTCGTCCAGACTCAAGCCTCTTCACCTCAGCTGACAAGGGTAACGAGCTTGACGGCTGGCCGGGCGAGTACTGGTTGAACCTCAACAGCAACAACGTGCGCGACATCATGGCCGCTCGCATCAAGACTGCCAGCGACATGGGATGTGATGCCATCGATCCAGACAACGTTGATGGATATGTAAGCAACGCAGAATTATATGCTTTTTGCAACATTATATTTGAATAGGAACTCCAAACTAATTACTCTCTGTATTTAGGGAGAGAACGATGGCGACAACGGTAGCTTCACGCTGACCGAGGCCGACTCCATCGACTATGTCAAGTTCCTTGCGAGTGAAGCCCAGCAGTACGGTATGGCCACTGGCCTGAAGAATGCAGGCGAGATCATCAACTCGGTCCTGTCGGTCGTACAGTTCTCGGTGAACGAGCAGTGCGCCGAGTACAGCGAGTGCAGCACATTCGAGGCGTTCACCAAGGCCGGAAAGCCCGTGTTCCACATCGAGTACCCACACGGTGATGATGAGGACAACACCTCGACTGTGAGCACCGTTACCAAATACTGCTCGATCTCGGACTTCAGCACCGTTCTCAAGGATATGGACTTGGATGGCTGGGTCGAGTTCTGCGACAAGTCCACCGCAACCACCAAGGTATCGAACTAAAAGAGCACCTCAATCGCCCCTTTGGTGGAAGTTATTTCTCTTTACGATAACCCAGAACCTGGGTTCTTTCTTTTTCTTCATGTGCATATATATACACATGATATTTCATTCATCAGTGCAAAAGGTCGATTTTATGGATGCAGACTAGACCAACCTACATAATGCAGCTCAGTGCTAAACTTTTCAATCGTCTCTTTCAAGCTCCGCCAACCAAGTCTATTAATTTCAAGTCTGTGCAGAGAAATTGAGGCAACGGTAGATATTATTCTAGACGTTAGGCAGCTTATTTTGAAGGGAAATCATGACCCCGAATCGCAGTCATCGCAGACAGGCCATAATGACCTTTAGCGCACAGTGATGATGCATGCCAAGAAGATTCCGATTCGTGATCTGTAGTCTCAGCCTCACTACCCGTCTTCGCGTATTTCCAACCGAATTACGGAGGGAAATGTGGCTTGGATGCGGTTAGTGCCAACCTACCCTGCCGCAAATGGCCAAAGATGTGCGTTGAGAGTGTCTTAAACAAGCATGATAGGCTAAGCCATGCCGTCACAATTTCAACCGGGTTGGTGAAAACCGAGCAATACGACAAACCACGTACAAGCAAATGAAATAGACTTTATGTGCAAACTCGACATATAAATGCGGATCATCTAACTTGGAAAATTGATTCAATGGAATGAGTGAATCCAAGCATAAACCGGGTTTTAGTTGTCTCAGGCGTGACCACAATGCTTCGATTTCGAACAATAAGCATATTGCTCGGCGCCTTTGTCTTGGTGAATGCGGGAGATACCCGAAATTGTAAATGTGTAAGTACGTCTGGAGCATTTAAAACGATATGAGGAACCCCGCCACTTACAGAAATTCCGAGTACAGGCTCCTGGGGACTCCTGCTGGCCGTCTGACGGCGACTTTGAGGCTCTCAACCAGACTGTATCTGGTCAGCTCATCCGGGGTGTCCCGCCAGCATCGGTATGCTATCAAGACCAGCCAGATTACGATGAATCCGCCTGTCAGACCGTGGCAACCAGTTGGTTCGAATCGACTTTCCATGCATCAGACCCAATCAGTGTGGGTTGGCCATGGTGGGCCAATAACTCGTGCCCGCCCATATTCCCCAACGGCACAAGTGTGAATGGAGACCCGGATGCGGGCAAGAAAGGTTGCACTATTGGAGGCTACCCCGTGTACGCCTTGAACGCCACAGACCCTACACAGATTCAAGCCGTAGTCCAGTTTGCCAATGAAAATAACATACGTCTGAATGTCAAGAGCACTGGACATTCCTTCCAAGGACGAAGTACCGCCTTTGGTAGCATCTCGTACGTATAGCTTTGTCTGGATAGCCTTATACTAATCTGGAGCGAAGCTGACTGAACAAGGATATGGACGCACAACCTGCGCGGAGCACAGTGGCATGACAGCTTTCAGCCTGACAACTGTACAGCCACAAATAGCTCACAGATGGCAGCCACATTTAGCGCAGGCGAAAGGGTTCGAAACGTCTACGAGTTCACGGCGGCACATAGCGCTGTCGTAGTGGCCGGTTCTAACCAAGATGTTGGCATCGTTGGCTGGTTCACTGGCGGCGGCCACGGCCCGCTATCGAGCAGCTATGGAATGGGGGCCGATAACGTCCTCGAGGTTAAAGTAGTTACACCCAGCGGTGACTACATTACTGCCAATGAGTGTCAGAACTCGGACCTCTTCTGGGCACTCCGTGGTGGCGGTGGAGGCACATTTGGTATCGTGACCGAGGTCACAATGGCAGCATACCCATCGCCGCAGACTGCTCAGCACAGCATAGTTCTTGTCGCCGCCCCTGATACCAACTCATCAACCTTTCTCGACGTCCTTGCGCGCATACTATCTGACTTTCCGCGGCTCAAGGCAGGTGGGTTACAGGGCTACATTAACCTCGTTCCCCCTGGATACTTTGCCGAGTTGAACACCTGGGCAGTCGTCTGGAGCCTGTATCTGTACGACCAGCCGAATGGCACGGCCGAGGCGCTGTTCGCTCCGCTAGCGCAGTGGCTAGACCCTCTGAATGGAACTGTAATCGAGTACAGCACTACCGTCGAACAGGGGCCAGATTTCTTCACCATTTGGAACGGGACTATCGGTGACGAGACCGTCGCTACGGGCGGCGTGGCCATGGGATCGCGGCTGCTGCCCGCCAGCGCGCTTGCTGACCCGGAGCGCCTATCCCTGGCGCTACAGAACCTGACGGCTCCGGCGGAGGGCGAGTATGGGGTGCCGTTCGTGCAATTCCTCGCCATCGCGAACAGCGATCGCGGCAGCAGCAGCGGCGGCGAGGCGCCTGTGGCACTGAACCCAGCGTGGCGGGATGCCGTCCTCCACGTCATCACTACGGAAGGGTTCCCCGACTGGGTGGGCTACGAGGCAGCCAAGCCGGCGCTGGACCGCATCACGTACCAGCGGGTCGGGCAGCTGCGCATGCTGGCGCCCAACAGCGGCGCGTACCTCAACGAGTGCGACCCGTACGACCCCAACTGGCAGTACGACTTCTTCGGGGAGAACTATGCCCGGCTGCGCGCGATCAAGGCCAAGTACGATCCGAATGGGTCACTGTGGTGCATTTCGTGCGTGGGAAGCGAGGACTGGGTGGAGGTGGAGAAGCAGAGTGGCCGGCTGTGCCAAGCTGAGTGGGCGCAATGATGAGCGTATATTCTTTCGTGGCCTCAAATGCGAGGGCAGTGTCACGTAATAGCTTAGCTGCCAGCAAGTATTTTCCTGCGGAGGTATGGAGCCCGTCCACCCGCCCAAAGGTTTCTACCAACCTCTATTACGTCCTCTAATATAATTCATACCAATTGTTCTTATGTATATTTGTGTCCTGAGTAGACAGTTGGGAATGATATCGCGTATATTTGATTCCACATATTTACGTCCGCCGGACCCTTCCTATAGAGCTTAGCCAAGAGATAATTGGCCTACGGAGACGCTTTTTTGCGGTACATATTGGGGATGGAGCAACTTGTCTGAAGAATTCATGTATAACCTGCTCGGAGCTCTTGGTGCCACTATAGTTACACCATTCCGTGGAGTGCATATGGGTATCAGGAATAAATGTTCAAATATTTACATGTTCCATGAGTGCGTGCTTCGCACCCAATAATGCCAAAATTCTATATGCAACCTTTATACTTCTTCTAGTTCTATGCTGATCGAGTTCCCCTACAGGAGATTAATTTGAACGCGCCGCCACGGTCTTGCTCTTCATCAGTGGAAAGTGGCCCTTGGTTTCCTTGAATCCCATCAAAAAGAAGGAGGAGATAACCACAATCCAGTAAACATTATAGGCAATGACTGATCCGTACGTTGCTGAGTTTTGCCATCCAAGTAGGGCGTTAAATATACCCCAAGGACCTCCACCGTTCCGTTGCGGGTTACAGCACTGCAAGATGATAGTTAGATAAAGAACAAGTCATCAAGATTTTGAATGTCGACCGGCTAACTTACGTTGACGTGCCACACACTGTTGTCAATATCATATGATCCCGGACCATCACCTAGCTCCGCAGCATCTCCGCCGATCTTGTTGTTCCAGCTCTGCTGTTCGAAGAACCAGACGGCTCGCGTGAACAACCCAGCGGCAACTAGATACAGGACGCAGGTGGAAATGACCAAAAAGGCCCGGAGCTTAGCGCCGGAACCGCCTCTGTTTGCTCACATGATTAGATACGCAGAATCTTGACCATCCATGAGTCATGCACCAGCTTACTTGTAAATAAACCACCCTACGACAGAGCCGGCGGCAATGCCGGCCAGGGCGGGTAGCGGAATGGCGGAGGGCGGAGCGGAAAAGGACACGCCCGCGATGAAGACAATGGCCTCGATGCCCTCGCGGAGAACTGTCAGGAACGGCAGGAGGAACATTGCGTACTTCTCCATTAGTTGCTTGAAGCTGACGCTGCCGCCGTTGTCCATGGACTGTTCGATGGATTTGGCCAGCTTCATACGCCATTTCTCCTGCATCTTGCCGATGCGCAGTAGGGCCGCACCCATGATGGTGATGACGATGCTCGAGAACATCGCGAAGACGCCTTCATAGTAGTACTCATTTGGCTCCCAATAGTCCGTTGCGGTTGTGTAGAACAGCGCAATGATGCCGGCTGAGATAACCAGGCATATTAGCAGCCCGAGGGCGGCCCCTATCCAGACCTGAGAGCGAGACAAGATCAGCGAGAAGCTTAAAAGAAAAAAAACAAGATCGCGGCGGATCTTTTCACCACACATACCTGGTTCCGTAAGCTTCTGTACAACTCGGCCTCTTTCCCCAGAGTCTGCTTCAAGAAAGCAAGGAGCACCGAGACAATGATGCCCGTCTCAAGGGTCTCCCGAAAGACAATGAAAAATACGGGAACGGCAAATAGTTCGTCGGCCATAGCGATATAACGATCCCGCGGAGTGTTGACTGTGGGTTGAGTTGGGCCGGAAATCAGACTGGTGGTGAGGTGAGAAAGTCAAATCCGCGCGAACGCAGAGGCGGACACCTTTTTCAGCCCTCCTTTTTTCCTGGGGTTTAAACTTTCGCGACGCAGCAGTGTCCAGTCAGCAAAGGGGCCGAGCAGTTCGAAGACAGCGAATCTCTGCAACGGTCGCTGGCAATCGCGGCATACGAGTGATTATATGGAACGGTTTTCTTGGCTGTTCTCCCTCGTGACGATGGGAGTGAGCCGGGATTAGGTACCCTAGCCCTGAAACAACAAAATATGCGGGCGATGTCGGAACTAAGACATGCCCGTGTCATGCAGTGTGGATCGATCAGATAAATGATTGTGGGTTTTGGGCTCCTAGCCGCTCTTATCTGATGGCCAAGGGCTTCGCCATTGGTGCTGAGCAGGGTCAGGTGGATCAATCACAAGGAGGGCGTGTCCGATTTTGATGAAATCCGATGAAATCAGAGTGGCGCCTGCACGGAGGATCCTGCCGAAGACCTCTTGAAGGAGCAAAATCCCCATATGCGCGCGGGCTTCTCGTACAGCTGTGTTTTTTCTGGACATCGATGCACTCCCAAAAATGCCGTCCAGACTCTTCAAGGACATTCTGCTGCAGAGTGTCGTTCCGCTCGCGTGGCTGCTGAGCCTCGCCAGCGCCGCCACCGTCGTCCATGATTTCAATATCGAATGGGTCACGGCCAATCCCGACGGGGCCTTTGATCGCCCGACGATAGGCGTCAATGGCCACTGGCCGCTGCCTGTCATAACTGCCAACGTTGGCGACAACATCGTCATTCACGTCAAGAACAGCCTGGGCAACCAAACCACGTCGCTGCATTTCCATGGCCTCTTTATGAAGGGCACCAACTTCATGGACGGGCCTGCGCAGGTTACGCAGTGTCCCATCCCCATTGGCGGGTCGTTCACCTACAACTTCACCATTGATCAGCCGGGCACATACTGGTATCACTCGCACAGCCAGGGACAGTATCCAGATGGCCTCCGCGCTCCTCTGATCATCCACGACCCGAAATTCCCGCACAAGTTTGATGAGGAGGTGGTCCTGTCGGTATCGGATTGGTATCACGACCAGATGAGAGACTTGATTCCTGCCTTTATGCACAAGACAAATCCAACGGGTGCCGAGCCGGTTCCAGACGCCGCGCTCTTGAATGACACCCAGAATTTGCATGTTCCAGTGCAGCCAGGGAAAACCTACTTCTTCCGCATGATTAACATTGGTGCCTTTGCCGGACAGTACATCTGGTTTGAGGGACACACCATCTCCATCGTAGAGGTTGATGGTGTGTACACCGAGCCTGCAGAGGCGGACATGATATACCTCTCGGCTGGCCAACGCTGCAGCTTCCTTTTGACAACCAAGAAGGCTGCGAAGGAGAATTTTGCTATCGTGGCTAGCATGGATATGGTGAGCCCCTATTGGATTTTGAGTTGAATTCTTCAAGCAAAATGGGAACTAACAATAAGTAAGACACTCTTTGATGTCATTCCTGACGATCTGAACCCCAATGTTACAGGTTGGCTTGTTTACGATGAAACCAAGCCTAACCCCAAGCCAGCATTTGTAGATGAGCTCGAACCATTTGATGACATGGAACTCGTTCCGTTAGATCGCATGGAACTCCTGCCCGAGCCCAAGCCAGAGCGCATCATTGAACTCAACGTGATCATGGATAACCTGATGGATGGTGCCAACTATGCCTTCTTCAATAACATCACTTACAAGGCTCCCAAGACTCCGACACTCTACACAGCCTTGACCTCGGGCGAGTTGGCTACTAACCCCCTTGTCTATGGGTCGCATACCAACAGCTTCGTGCTGGAGAAGGACGAGGTCGTGCAGATCGTGCTCAACAACCTTGACTCGGGTCGGCACCCATTCCATCTTCACGGTCACCAATTCCAGACGATCTACAGATCCCCCGAGGAAGCGGGAACTTTTGCAGATTCCGGGGTGACTGAAGCAGACTTTCCCGAGATCCCAATGCGTCGGGATACTATAGTTCTCTGGCCAGAGGGAAACGTCGTTTTGCGATTTAAGGCAGATAACCCAGGTATGCACGACTGCCATCTGACAGACTAAAACTAAACGCCAGTTCTTGTGTACTCTATGCTAAACAATAGATTAGGAGTTTGGCTGTTTCACTGTCATATTGAGTGGCACGTCGAGTCCGGACTGATTGCCACTTTGATTGAAGCTCCACTGGAGCTCCAGAGAACTCAGGCTATCCCCCAAGCTCACCTCGACACGTGCAATTCGGAGAATATACCTACTACTGGCAATGCTGCTGGAAATGATGAAGATCTCCTAGACTTGACCGGGGAGAACTCCCCACCGGGACCACTACCTGCAGGGTGTGTATTCTTACCCCCACCCCCCACAACCATTTTTGCACTCACAGTGCAACATGTTATTGACAAAGAGATAGATTTACTACTCGTGGCATAATTGCTCTCGTGTTCAGCTGCGTTAGTGGCATAGTGGGAACTATAGTGGTTGCTGTCTACGGCATATACCTCGATGGCAGCGCTTCGGACGCGACAGAAGACGATGGCGATGGTGACGAGGATGAGAATGCAGCTGCCAACCCAGGTGGGGACGAAACTACACCCCTCCTGGTTACGGACGGAGAGATGCAGAGCTGATCAAGGAGCGAGCACGTGGCTTATATTTTCACTGCATATTACGGCGTTGCACATTGTCTCTACAATAATGATAGACCGGGGCTATAGCATGCATATTATCAGAAATGAATTTTTACCGTGTCTAATCATCCCAATAGAGGCGGCTGCGTAATATCTAGGGGAACAAAGACGTAAAATGTCCCAGCAGTTATACCATGCACTATCTGGTGCATTCATTGATTCAGCACAAACAATAAATAGGGCACATTGTCTTTTCCCGTGGAAAACCCACATAATTAGGGCTCTAAGCAGAGATTTTTTCCACCCAGCAGCATAACAAGCTCTGAACAACACCGGCCAATTGGCGAAATGGTATCGCGTCAGATTTCGGTCCCATCGGTTCCGATCTTTCAATCTCTGAAGATTGCAGGTTCGAATCCTGCATTGGTCGCTTTATTTTTTTATTTTTTTTTTCGTTTCTTTCTATTTTGCTCCTCGTTTCCAAACTTCTATGTCTTTTCTCTAACCTAATGATGGACAATGAATGGCAAATAAGAAAGGGCGGACTTCGTCTGCTCGTATCTAGGGTGAAGAACACATGTGAAATAGTTTAAATTATAAGTTAGTTATGGGTGATGTATCGTAGCAAAACTAGTCTATGTTATCTATTCCGCCGATGGGATAAGCTTGGTCACCAGCTTACCACGGCTCTCCCCCGTGTACAAGCGTGTCCATACTTCGGGCTGTTTCTCGAGGGGTGCCTCAACCACAGTCTCAGAGTCAGACAAATCTAGCCTACCATCGACAGCGGCAGTGATCAACTCCTGCATGCCGGCTGGTACATGCTCGAGGTAATCCAGCATGATGAAGCCCTTGATATTGATGCGCGCCGAGAAGACTTCGCACCAGTTGTGCAGCTCCATAGCCTTCCCGTCGGCGTTGTACTGGCCAACGGCGCCGCACACAGCGACGGTGCCGCGACCGAGGCGCTTCATCCGCGGCAGCATGGCGTCCAGCACGGCGCCGCCGACATTGTCGAAGTAGACATCGACCTCGTCAGGGGTGGCGGCCTTGAGGTCGTCGAGGAAGGTCGGGCTTCTGTAGTTGACGCAGGCGTGGGCACCGATCTTCTTGACCCACTCGCACTTCTCGTCGGTTCCCGCGATACCCACCACGCGCTTGACCTTGAGGATCTTGGAGGCGATCTGCACGGCCATGGAGCCCGTGGCGCCGCCGGCCGCCGAGATCACGACGGTCTGGTCCGAGTCACGCTTCACGCCGCCGGCGTAGAGGAGACCTGTGTAGGCGGTGAGGCCCGACCCGCCGAAGGCGCCCAAGTAGTGGGTCTGGGACAGGCCGTTGGGGAGCGGCGCGAGGAGCTGGCACTCTTGATCGCTCAGGACGATGTACTCGCTCCAGTTGCCGCGGTGGTAGTCGGTCACAAAGTCGCCCACCTTAATCTTGTCCGACTTGGACTCCAAGACCTCGGCGACAATGCCCGAGCGCATGCTACAACAGCACATTCTAGGTCAGCCCAGAGCGCCATCATCTAGCAAATCTAGCAATACGTCATGGTACGGCAAGGGGAGGAATGAGTTGCTTACGGAGTTCCAACGTGGACTGGCGGGACGTAGAGGCGCTCATCGGAGACCGTGCTCTGGATGAAACCGCGCTGTCCAGCGTCGTTGGAGAAGGCGTAAACCTTGCAAAGCTGATGATGACGCAAATCAGTACCTAGCTTTTGTGGAACAGTCAAATTGTCGGCCCCCCGGGGGGTAACCTGGAGCCGAACAGATCGGAATCACGTACCAGTTCTCCCTCCTTCGGCTCGGGCAAGGTGACGGTCTGTAACTTGAATGTCGCCTCGGGACCGGAGAAAACTGGCATACCCGATGGCTTATTGGCCAGAATCCATTGCTTCGTCGTGCGTGCAGCCATTTTCTCTCCCAGTTTATCTGTCATTGGATTTCTTTTCTTTCGTCACTTCTGTCTCGTTTCGACGCCGGCCGGGTAATTGCACAAAATCGTCAGTCTAGTACTCCGAAACACGGTCGTATATATATTAAAATGAAACAACTGGGGTATTGGGCAACATATCCCTCTGCGGAGGCGATACCTGTTGTCTTTATCTGTCCATGGCTTTGCTCGTCTGAGCCCACACGCTTTTAGTCACGCAAAAGCCCCCATTTCTTCAAGAGATAGATGCCAATACTCCGGTACGTACCTCCACACCTAGGATTGAGATGGGTGCGGCCCTGAGCGGACGGGGCAAGCAGCTCGTCCCCTTAGACAAGGTAGATACCACGGCTATGGGTTTCTCGGGCCGCATTGGGCTGAGTGCATAGAGCAATTACCTAACCGAGCGGGTCTAGATACGGGACTCTTGTGGGCCACTGGGTCGATTGCCCTTTAGTTTGAGGCGCACACCCACCCACCGGTGCGGACAGCAGAGTGGAGGGAGTACCGCATCTGCTAAATACTTCATGGCAATGCATGTCCTTCTGCCAGGTCAGGGACCCAGGAGCTGGGGAACGAAAATAAGCACAGCTAACAGAGGGTATGCCCATGGCCAGAGTGTCATAATATCCCGACAGTCTGGTAGACCAGGATCCGGCCAGTCGTCCCATTGGGTCCGCTAATGGTGGGCAAGCAAGAGGACAAATTGGCCGGGATGGTCCCCCGGCCCGGACCTGGAGGGTAGTGGGTACAAACCGGCACAATACCCAATCAGCACCTGGTCACGGAAGCCCATCGCACGGGCCTGGGCCTGTATTGGGTGGTAAGAGCGCAGTGCCTGTCCGAATTTGATTCTCGTACTCGCTGCAAGTCAGTGCCAATCTGTTGCCTGCAGACATCTGATCATGTTGATTCGACAGAGGCATTCACTCCGCTCTCACCCGAGCCAGCCACTCCGACTTGAACCAGGAAGCATATTTTCATTCGTCACTCATTCGCCCCATTTGGAGAGCTTTGCAGTATGTCTGGCTGCCGGTGCCAGGGGTTGAAGGGGATCGTTGTCCCTTTGAACACTTCGGCTCTTCTCAGTCTCTGGGCTCGTGGCCCAATCAGCCCATCATAGTGATTGAATGGGAGAACGCAAACATAAGAGCCCAGTAGCAGGGGGCAAATTTAAGTGAGGAGTACCTACTTGGCAATGGCAAGCCATCCGATGAAATCTGACTTTGTCGATCCCAGAGCTCGGTCCAATCTAGGGGGCGCAGCAAGACTCTAGTTATATTTTGACCTGTGTCACGCCCCGAATGCACAACTGTGGAGGAAATGCGTGGAGACTGTAGACAACATGGCTGCTGCCATCCCTTCATTCGTGGTCGTCCCGGCGAAGGGTTTTGTTAAGACTGAACTCATTGTGAACTGTGTTATTATCTTCCTCGTCTTGACAGTCGTTTCTTTGCGGGTATTCCTGCGTTTCACTGGCCCGGGACTAGGCTTGGATGATGTACTCATCATTGTTGCGGCGCCATTAGGCGTCGGCATGCTGATATGTCAAGGCTTCCTTATGCCAGTGGGCGGCGGATATGACTTGTCTGAGTATCCGGATTGTGAGTATAACCCAGGCTACGAAAGTTATGGCAGATATTGTTAGAGCGTACTGGGACTGATTCCTCGATTTCTTGACCACAGTGGCTGTTAACATACCGTTTATCCTCCTCGTACGTACCGCTGAACTCGCCGGATGCATTCTGCTCTGTCGATTCTCTATCCGGATAATGAGATGGCAGTAAATAACAAAAACTTCACTATTAGATGTCTTACATCATGGAGATCATATATGTCTTCTGTCTCGCCTCGGCCAAGGCTAGCATGCTTCTCTTCTACCGCCGCGCCTTTTTGACAACGTGGATGCAACGAGCTGTCGATACCATCCTGGTCATCCTCGCGATCTGGACCATCTGTTTCGAGTGTGCCTGTATCTTCCTGTGCAAACCAGCGTCTGCCTTCTGGACAGGTGAGGGCACGTGTGGCGATTTCATCCCGATGATTCAGGTCTTGATTGCTACCAACGCTGTGGGTGACCTCGTCGTCATGGCTCTCCCCATGTCTACCATCTGGTCTCTGCATATGCGTAAGACAGAGAAGCTTGGAATCATGTCTTGTTTTGCGTTAGGGCTCGCGTAAGTGCATAATCATAATGGTGTTCGCCAGTCTCGTGGAGTAGGGCGAAACAAGGCAAGGATAATTATCCAGTCTAACTTCAGAACTTGACCGAATTAGCTGCATCGTCATCGCTGTCTTCCGAGTCATCTATCTCGCCAAAGTAAACATGGTCGCCAACATCACGGGTACGATGCCCCCTACAGTCTTCCTTTTTGCCCTCGAGCCAAACCTCGCTATCCTCTGCGTCAGTATCCCCATGCTTCGACCCTTCTACTCCCGATACATAAGCCGCAATGCTTCGGCCCGTTTGTACGACAATAGCAAAGAACCTCCTTCGAGCGGCAAGGCGAAAAGCTTGTCTATTTCGAATCTGAAGAATGGCAGGACAAAAAAGAAGTCCAATAACAATGATACTGTCAACACTACAACATGGGAAATGGACGACTACTACAATACCGAGGCAGCCAAGGGCAACCTGCGTTCTTCGGCAGGCGTAGGCGCGAGCTTTGACCCTGATGAGACAGGAAGTGAAAAGGCATTGACCAGACACTCACAAAACATGCCAACGAATGGAATCGGCGTCGAGACGACTTGGGTAGTTACAAGGAATCAATAGGGGGTTTAAAGTGCGATATTACAACAAGACCAACTTTAGAGCTAAATTTCAAGGACGAACGACTAAAATTGGATACACAAAAAGTAAAAAATGGAGAGCACACAGGATTACCAAAAGACAGGTAGATAACACTGAAGACAAAGTTCTAGTATCCGACGATATTTTGGTCTTGCGCGCGACACTCTAATATTACCCAGTGTGAGAGAAGTCAATATTTCAAATGTTTTTCTTCTTTTTGTCATTTTAATTTAAAAAGAATTACTTATCGAATTGCACACCAAAATAATATTAGACAGGCTCGCATCGACTGGCGGGGCATACGTCCAACTCCCTATACGCGGTGGCAGACAGAATAGCCTGGAGTGTGTGATTTCAGGTGGTTTGGTTATGTAACCAATGGAACATATGACGAACACTCATCGAAGCATTATTGTTATGATTGGTATACTCAGTCCACAAAAATGCACTCTTAAGTATTGAAATACTCGTTGTGAAGAAGAGATGATGCATAGTCTGGAGAGTTTTGAAATCAACAAATGGGCCCGCGCACAGAACCATAGGGCTGCCTTCATCATAATCATAAAGTTGGTCGTGTTTATGACGTCTTCAGTCACCAGTCAAAAGTTTTCGGTCCTTCGGATTATATAAACAACATCTGTCGAGTTTCATATATGTAAATTTGTAATCTCTAGCGCAATATAAGACCTCGAGGCTGGATTTCACCACACTCGGATGCGCAGGGTATATCGGGTAGATCGGAATGACAAACTACCCCCGCAACGCCAAGCGAGGGACAACATGCAACCGACATCTAGAAGCACGATCCATACGCTAGCAGAGGAGCGTTACACACCATCTGAGTGCGGCACTTGGTGTTTTCTGCTGACTGAGAAGGCTTTGGCCGCGGAAATACGCAACAATATCGAGTGGCGTGTGAAGATGGCACCCCAATTCCCCCAAAAGATTCAAACGACTTACTAATGTCGCGCAGACGGTTGGGTGCATATAAGGAGGAGGATGCACTCGTCATTGGGAAAGGCTGGAATCGTCATCTAAGAAAGACAAGAACTTCACAACAGATCCCCTAAACATCATTGAATATATTATAGTGCATAATATCAGATAATCAACGTCGTCTTCCAATCAACTTCTTCACGAAACCACTGTCCAACATGACCGTGCCCAAGACATTCAAGGCCGCCGTGGTTCCCAAGGCAGGTGCGCAGCACATTATCACCGACCGCTCGCTCCCGTCACTGAAGCCCGGAGAGATTGCCATTAAGATCAATGCTACAGCAATCAACCCCATCGACTGGAAGATGCGCGACTACGACATCTTCCTACCCGGATACCCGGCGGTGTTAGGCTCCGACGCGGCCGGCGAGGTCGTCGCTGTGGGGTCGGACGTCTCTTCCGCGGACTTCGTCGTCGGCGACCGCGTCTTCTTCCAGGGTATCATTGGGGACTACGACGCGTCCACGTTCCAGCAGTACGCCAGGATGCCGGCGGCCCTAGTGTCCAGGACCCCGCGCAATATAACCGACGAGCAGGCGGCCGGGATCTTGCTGGCGGCGATGGCGGGCATCACGGGCTTCTACGACACCGCTAAGGGCCGCGGCTTGACCTTGCCGTGGGCTAGCGGCGGTGACCGAGCGGGTCGCGGGGCCGCGGTGGTGATCATCGGCGGCAGCTCCTCCGTCGGTCAGTACGCGATCCAGTTCGCGCGGCTCTCCGGGTTCGAGCGCATCGTGACCAACTCGAGCCCCGCGCACGCGGAACACCTGCGCCGGCTCGGCGCGACCGTAGTGCTGCCGCGCGGGGCGGCGCCCGAGGAGTTCGCGGCGGCCATCGGGGGCGATGATGTGCCACTCGACTTCGTGTTCGATGCCATCTCCATCGGTGATACGCAGCAGGTGGCCCTGCAGATCGTGCAGGCCGCCCGGAAGAGGCTTTCAAAACCGACGGCGGTCGTGACGGTGCAGCCGGGAGACTTCGAGCCCGAGGTCCTGGCGCTAAGCAAGGACATCCCGGAGGCGGTGCTGCGGCAGGTGCTGGGTATTGGTAGCAGCCCCGAGCTGAGATACCTTAGCGAGCCGTTTGCAAAGCACCTCGGTGGGGAGGACGGCTACATTGCAAAGGGGCTATTTGAGCCGAACCGTCCGGTGGTGGTGCCGGGTGGCCTGCGTGGCCTGGAGACTGCACTGGAGAAGAACAAGCGGGGCGTGTCCGGAGAAAAGGTTGTCATCCGGCCATTTGAGGAGTAGGTGAGAGGTAACCAAAACAAAGCTTTTATATTTTTAGGGCTCTGGAAGTGAAAATTTGAAGAAAAAAAAAGTATTTGGGGCAATAATGAAGAGCGATGACTGGAAGACAGGAGAGTGAAAAGTTAATTCATAATTTGTATTCTTTGAACATGCTATATTGTACACTGTCTGCTTCTATGGTGACTCCGCCGAAATGGGCGCAAACCACCCCCCCTAAGCAACAGGGGAAACAGCCGCTGGATCGTCCAAGCTCATCTCCCAGAACTGCTCAAAGGTATCTAAAGAAAATTCGTTTGGCTCCGTCTTCTGCTGGGTCATGCGAAAGCCGAACGACTCATAGAGCTGGTGCGCCGGGCGGAGGTTGCTCTGCGTAGACAGGACGACGTGCGCATACCCCACCGTCCTCGCAAAGTCTAGCGAACGCTGGACCAGGGCCCGCCCTACTCCGAGCCCGCGCGCCGCGCGCTCGACCAGGAGCACGCGCAGCCGCGCCGTGCTCGGCCGGGTCTTGTCGGCGACGAGCATGACGGTCCCGAGGATGTGGCCGTCGCCGCGCTCCGCGATCAGGCACTGCTCCCGAGCCGGGTCGTAGTTCTCGAGGAAGTCGGCGCCGATCCGAGCGACGATCAGCTCGAAGGATGGGCCCCAGCCGTACTCCTGGTAGTAGATGGCGCCGTGGCGGGCGATGATGTGGCCGATATCGCCAGCGCGGTGTTTCCTATACACCACGGCTGAAGCGGAGCTAGGAACTTGCTCCATTGTTTTCTCTGGTAAGTCGATGATCTCACAAGTACAGTGAAGATATAAAGGAAATGGCAAGACTACGAGCCTTGCGGGAAATGGATTGGCCTGTCATATCATCATAATGGTAAGAGGCGGATTTGAAGAGATTATATGCTTGGGGGTTGTCGTGGAGCCCTTGCATCACCGTGATAATGCACCCCCATGAAAGCGGTCATGGCTAGGGCGTGAGTGTGGGGTGAGAAATGTGAGCTGTGTATGGTGGTCACACCGCTAATATCCTGGCCTGGACCGGTCTCGGCCCGTTACGGTCCAACTATTTCCATTATTTTCCACCAGCTATTATTACTCCGGGGTATTGGAGTGATCGTTGCATGCCTACTATTGCAAATTGGATAACCGTGTTCGAAACGAAAGAAGTGTAATATATTCCATGTATTTGCATGCTCCATAATACTCCCACAGATTGGCCAATTTCTTTTCTTACATCGCGTATACCCCCTTGTCTCTAGTGTTGACTCACAAGCATTTCATGAGCTGAGTCACATGTGCCGCCTTTTTTCGTACCTCCTCCCTGGAGCCGGGTTCGCTCGCTATCTCTCGCAGCCGGCTCAGCAATGTAGCCCACGAGTGTGTAGATAGAGACCCGGCCGGCAACTCTGCATAGTATTCCCGCAGCTCCGAGCCCGCCAATTCTAACCACCTGGTCGATGTCTGGAGGTCGACCTCGAGGAAGGGAGAGCTCTTGTTTGCAGCTTGATCGAGAATGTAGCATCCCCAGTCACCGAGGAGCTCCATCCTTGCGAATGCGCCGTTACTAAATGCTAAAGCGGCGAACTCGTTCAAGTTGATCCATTCGGAGCTCGGAGCGCAGCCCTTACCTGGCCCGGTTCTCATCTGTCGAACTGGCAGCGCAGCTGGGAGGGGGTCGTAAGTACACGTTTAATAAAGAAGAGCTAGACAATAATATCACAGAAGATGCGCTGGAAAGAAAGCAGACGTGCCTAAGCATACAGGTCAGTCAACAGAGGACTTACAGTGCCAGTAATCGCTAAGGAGATTCCAAAACTTAGGCAAGTCTTCCCACAGCTGCGACTCCATATGCCCCTGGGACCCGCGCCTGGTCCTCCCAATACTTGCCCTGCCGGTACGATCGACTTGTGGTAGATTCTGGATGTGGATGAGCAACGCGACTAGCCTCGGGTGGGTAAATGGCCACTCCTGGGCAAAGTCGAGGAGGAAGGCCCACAGCTTGCATAGCTCCTCGACTACGTCCTCTGCGTCATCGGAGAAAGGAGAGGAGTAGTAAGCTGACGAGGAGGCAGCGTCCAGACGAGCAACGCGGTCGGCGTCGGCGGTGATGCGTGCGGCAGCGCTGGCGGTGTCCAGTGTGCCGTTGATGTAGCTCTTCATGGCGGCGGACTGCTCCGCGGTGGCGATCCCATCCTGGACCTTCTCATCGTACCAAAGATCCGGAATGGACCCCATCTCTTGCGGTGGCGAGGGAGGGAAGCAATGGTACAGCTTAAATTCTACGGTCACAACAGGTCGCGCGACAACGTCGGCTGGCGGGGAGTAATTAATGGTATGTTCAGGTCAACCAAGCCACCGCCCGTCACATCATCTGAAACAATTAACTATATATACTTGTGCGTGAGCGCGTGCGTGTCTGTGTATCTGGGGAAGGGCTTGCCCAGGCCCCAGGTCGACATCGCTGACATGTGAAGGTGACCCTCGCATCCCATCTTTTTGGGGGAACATGACATGTCAGCCGAGACCTTCCCCCCGCAATCCCCGGATTCCATTGGCCCTTAGAGGAAGTCGGGCCCGAGACCCTGTGCGGAGGAGCTACCAGTTGTGAAATGCACGTCATGAACGGACGGGGGAGTTAGTTGGGGTGAAAGCTGAATGCTGCTGTAGCACAACAAGTGTCGAAGTGGGCGAGTCATTGCTGTGATAAACAGGCCTACCTATCATATAGGCATATATACAGACATCCATGTCCCATGCCATGATGAGGCGACAGTGGGTTGAGACTGAGGCTTCAAGTCACGCGCATACTTTACATGGGGTAGGCGGGTTATACCCCTGCGACAATGCTGCCCTCTCTGCTCGTCTCCCCTCCAGGTGAAGCCACACACACCACAAGGGAATAATAAGCGGGATGCGCGTCATCTTTTAGGACGCTAGCAGCTCGCCCGAATGAATTGGTCCGATTAATTCCACTGACGGAGCGTCATCCGAGCAGCTGTAGCTGTAGCTGTTTGGTTCCAGATGCATTCATTCATTCGTCCACAGCGGAGAAAAACAGACCTGTAGTGAGCCCGCAGCCAATTCCCACATCCTCTTCTTCAATGTTCTTACAGAAATAGCGCAGTCAGTCGTAGCCACAATTTATGGCCAATTCACATTCTGATCTGGAGCTTGTGGATTATTGGATACCTCATGTTCTGCTCGGCAGTAAAACCCGCCCGTACAGCATATAATAGAGGTATATGTAACTATAAATATATAGGTATGGACTCTAGCCTCGTATATATTCTAATACCCAGCCCATTGAACCATTGGCGCCGCCAACTGTCACTCCCGTCCCGCTACAGCTACGGGGACCATGAACTCCCTTCAGCGGGACGAGGCTGCCAGCAGGGGGGGGGGGGGAGAGAACGCCCCGACGATTGCCCTTTGGGGCTCCCCGCATGCGCTAAGCCGGGCGGCCCCACACGGTTGGCGCTGCCACGGATGCCTCCGCGATAGGCACCCATATTTTCGATTTTTATTTCATTCAGCAAGTCAACGCGAATCCCGTCCGCCGCCCCCGTGCTCGTGCTCCCCGCCGACTATCCTAACGGGACTGCTGCCAAGATATCGCCGCAGGCCGGGCCTGCATTCCTCCGAGACGCACAGCAGTGCGGTACATTATCACGGACGCGAGCGGGGGAAGACTTGTTTCCGCTCGTCGAGACCTTGCTTGCTCACTCGTCATAGCGCCTCCTCCTCACCTCCGCCTTGGCCATGGTCGGGGTTGGGGGCAGGTCGCGCGCTTGCGACAACTGCCGCCGCCGCCGTATCAAATGCGGTAAGTGCTCTCGTTACCCATCCATGCCCTGCACGCCATCTTCGTTGGTTTCCCCCTTTTCATCTGAGACCCTGTTTTGCTTACATCAGACTATCTCGTTGCACCCCCTGTAGACCTCACTTCTCCCGAGTGCAACCGGTGCATCAAGGCGCGGTTAAAGTGTGGAGGCTCCCGCCAGACTGCGTTCATCCACTTTGGCAGCCTTACCGCTGACCAGGCCGTCGGGACAACTCACACAAATCATCCTACCAGCAGTAAACCCTCACCCACGTCTTCTTCTTCTTCTTCTTCCGCTGCTGCCCAACCGAAGGAACACTCGGCTGTGAGCACGGCCGTCATAAAACGCCAGAAGAGCCCAGGCGGCGTGGACCCGCTGATCCCGGAATGGGCCGAGCTGGGCGGCTCCGGTCATCGCCTGTCCATCCCTTACGAGGAGCTCTTCCTGATGTATACTCGCCTCAACCTCCTGCACGGCGAAGAAGAGCTAACCCACCACCCGGGGCTTCCCCATGGGCTTACGCGTCGCACCTTCCTGGCACTGTCCACAACTTACTTTGGCATCGAGCATCAGGAGAACCGCCTGGTGCAGAGCGGACTGACCAAGTACGGCCAGGCGCTGGGTGCAGTCAGCCAGGCGCTCGCGGACCCGTCAACTCACAAGACGTACGATCTACTATTGTCTATTTTCATTATGTCGTTGTTCGAGGTCAGTTTTTGAAATCATGAATCCTCCCTCGTCTTCCGTTGTCGTTTTTCCCAGGGGATTGCATGTGCTCACTTTTGGAAATTCTCAGTTCTTGATCGGGGAGCACGAAAACGGATGGGTTAACCACGCACGGGGTATTGAGAAACTACTTGAGCTGCGTGGGCCCGAATCCATGACATCACTGTCATGTCTCAAGATCATGGATATGTTCAGGGCACAGTTGATATTTGCGGCAATGATCCTCCACGATACGACCATATTCTCCAGACCCGAGTGGAAAGAGATCCCTTGGAGCCTGCATCCAGAGCGGAAGGACGCGATGCAGCTCCTGCTGGACATCGCTGCAGATGGGCCCCAGCTTCTCGTTCTTTGCGACAGGATAGACCGGGCCACGGATGTAGGCTTGCAGATGCAGATTTTGCAAGAGTTGGCCGACAAGACGCGCCAACTTTTCTCCGACCTAGAGCAGTGGAACAAGAACTGGACTGCCTCAAACACTCTACAGTATACCGAAATACCCGCACCCGAAACAACGCCAAGGTACATTGACTTGAACGGCCAGCCTATCCTGTGCTGGTCGACGGTTCTGTTTTACGAATCTTGGAATCATGTCACGCTTGTCACTCTCTACAGCAGCATGGTAATCTTCCTGGGCCGGCTCCTCGTGGAGCTGAACACGACCCAAGGCATGGACGAGCTGAACGACGAACTGCAGGCCCGCATCCAGGCCGCCACGCTGCTGATCTGCCGGAGCGTCGACTACCAGCTGGAGACGCTGCAGCACGGCGTGGGCAGCCTGATGCTGCTCTTCCCGCTGCGCATGGCGCACGACGCCGCGCTGGCCACGGACCCCGTCATCACCGCGTGGCTCAAGGAGCTCATGACCGAGCGCATCGTCTCGGGCACCGCGAGCAAGTGGGGCACGTCCAAGTACGTGCTGGACATCAGGGCGCGCAGGCGCGGCGAGGAGACCAGCGACGGGGGTCAAAATCGGCCAACCCGCAAAGGACCTTCCTCGTGTAAACACCGGGGGGGTTTTATCGTGTTGTTGTAAATCAGCTTTCTCGGTTTTGCTACCCCTTGTTACCCCACGGCATGATGGTAGCAGCAACCCCACACGGGCCGATCATCTGAAGTGCGCGAGATTAGCTCTCTGCGAAGCTTTTGTATTTGTTTGTGAAAATTGGCTTCGTGCGCAAAGCTAATTTTGGAAAACTAAAATGGTACTTATCCGTACCCGAAGGATATCTGCAGGTATGTACAGTTTGGTCTCACTGTTATTTCTGGATACCTGAAAGTCTCATCACCACTACAGCATCGATTACAGCAGTATCTACAGTTCTATGGTACTAAATATTTGCGGCTTGTTATGTAACACCTAAATCTCTGATTGGTATTCCATACTGGCGAGATGATGCGACCACAGGACGCTGGAAATTGTCGATAACATAGAGATGGCTAGAGCATGGGATGGCGGCCGATAGAATGTACATATAAATCCTGTAAGGAGACCGACCTCGGGACTATTGAGATCATATGAAGCTATAAAGCTCTGCCAACTGGAAAATACACCGTCGGCTGCTTTTAGTAGTTAATATATGTAAACGCAAGGGTCCTCAGTGATGGAATGAGGGCGCCGAGATGATGACATGTGTTCGCTCTGGGCGATATTAGCAGTATAGGTAAATACCACTGCTTCGGCCAGGCCATGGACGACAGACAGTATACATGAAATTTACATAATAAAGGCGATTCTATTATGCCCACGACAGGCACCAATCCCACCAAATATATCACTGTGATCGAAACAAAGCAACAATATTATGCTACTATTCATTTTTGTTTTACTTATTCTTGTTTCTTTTTTACTTCTTCATATATTTCTTCATGTGCCCCATTCTTCTTTTAGTGTATCCCTAATAGACCCTACCCTAAATCCCGTCATCTCGCCTATCTGGTCAAGGGCTTCGAGTATAGCCTGGTGCTGGGTCTCGTGGGTCATGGACTTGGCTACGGCCAGGAGCGATGACACGAGCGACATGTCCCAGCTCTCGCGGCGGTCGTTGTTCAGGGCGATGCCGCACACCCGGCGGGCGTGCCAGAGCGGCGAGCTGTCGACGGCGCGCCGCGGATCCGACGAGGAAGTGGACGAGGTCGAAGATGATGAGATCTGCGCCGTGCGCGGCTTGTGGCGCAGCAGCAGGAACATGGCTGTATGGTACATCTGGTTGCCGAAGACGGCGGCGCCGCTGGTGAACAGGATGGTCGGGAACGTGGTGTCGTTGGCCATCTCAAAGTCCACCATGGGCATGAATTCCTGTGGCCGCAGGCGGTACCACGAGCGCAGGTCATCGACGAGCGACGTCCAGGAGCCAACAAGACCGCCTGCCCCTTGGAGGTGCGGCGGTGCGGTAGGGCCGCCGCCGCCGCTGCCGTGCGGGGCAGTCTTTCCCCAGCAGAGGTTGGCGGCCCAGCAGGTGAGGGCGAGGGCTGTGTTCGCGTAGTGGAACACGGTGTGGGCAAGGGGTGTTTGTTGCCACGGGTAGGAGAATTGCTCCGGAGGGCGCGGTACTTCTCGGAGCGGTGTTTCGTGGATCAAGGAAGTACTGAGATCTGCTCTTTCGTTAGTTTTCGGGTCAGGTGATCGCGCAGGGCAATGGGTATGAACAAACCTAATCTCAATCGAAAATAATACACCGCTCCAAAGATCGGTGAAGCTGATGCTGCCTCCAGCATCGCGGTGGTGAGTTCTGGAGACTTCTCCTGGTGGATGTGATCTATTGCACCGTCTTCAAAGTGACTTTCCGCCTGTATGAGACTCTGACACAAGAGGGAGTGCTCGTCTCGCGGGGTGAAATAATCGAATCGAGATAAACTCGAGGGCGCTCTTTGGAGCAGTAACAAGTCCTTGCTTATTCTAGGATCGGCATTACGTGCCGTTCTAGCGAGAGACAGCACCGATTGAAACACAGACGCCGATTTTGTAGCTAGATCTAAAAGAGATATGCCGAAGGCCTGGCCAAGATCGCAGATGTCGAGCTATGCGTGACGTAAGAACAACATGCAGTAGCAGCAATGGGAAGATCGTCGGAGCAACTTACTGCTGGGGCAACTTCGTATCGGTAGTAGGCAAAGAACTTCAGAACATCGTCGTCAGATAGCTGCTCGTCTGCTATCGGTTCAGTGGGAATCGCGAGTTGTTCTTCACGATCGCGGAAAATATCGGCAGCCCTCACCAGATCACTCAGCGAGGCATCCGCCCTTCCACGACCGTCAAGCCCGCGCTCCGTGTCGGCCAGAGCAGGGTCTGCAATCTGAGGAGCCTGTAATACCGACGGGCTTTGGCCCTGGATGTCAGTCCATAAGATGGAACTCGCAGCGAAATCCATAGACTCATCGACCTGGAGGCTCAGGTCGGTATGAGTAGGATCTGCATTCCGGGGGGCTCCTGACTCCTCGGGCTGCTGAGATGGCGACTTCAGATCACACGGTTCGATAATGGACGAGGATTTGGGACTGTAAGCTCCTATAAACTATAGCACATAACATTTTTGGTCAGGGAGGGAACATAAGCGACACGGAATAGCCATAACGCCCGGGCCTAATCACCTGGATGGGGGGATGGTTCGTCCTCGCCGGCGACAGCTCGCTCACGGGGGCAGCCGAGTCGAGAGTGAATGCGTTCTTGTCAAGAAACGAGAGCCGCACGCCATACTGACAATCGAAGCCGCTGGCGATGCAGCGTTGGCACTTGGGCTTACCCTCGTCACCTAGAGTCGTCGCGCGGGGGCGGGCAATGGTTAGATAAGCAGGTCACAATACCTCGAGCGAGCTCCAAGTTCGGGAGAAAAGATTACTGGGTTGATTGGGGTCCATACATTTGCGGCGGCGCACCCGGCACTTCAGGCAGCCGGTCCGGACCCGTCGTCTGGGCTGCGAAGCCATGGACGGCCGGGGCACGGGGCAGACCGTTTCTGAGGCGACAGAGACGTGCGCATACAACAGGCAAAGTATCTCTAAGAGCACTGACGGGACAGTCGATCTGGGAAAGGGGAAGCGAAGAAGGAAGATAGTGAAGCACGGCGTGGGGGGAGCCGGATCGGCGGTGGTGGTTAGAAATCCCGCTTCTGTTTTTTTGCCCCGGATTCAGTAGATTTAAACGCTCGCTCTCGCTTGTCGATCCATGTGGAATGCGGAGTTGCCAAGGTTGGCACGCGATCCGCCAGTGGGGCCTCCATTTTTTCAGTTTTGAGGGGAGCTTAGGGGGTCAGTGGGGGATATGGGGGCTACACACTTACTTTCTAGTGGGTTTAGCGGGGAATATTTTTTTTCTAGCGCATAGTGGGATGCGTGATAGGGTGGGTATACAGGGGAGAAGAGATGGGATGGGATGCAGGAGATGCAGTCAGTGGTTGTTCTAGACTTTTTAGCACTGCCCATACGTCAAGTATACTATATTGAATCATTCACTACAATGGGAGATCTCATTGAATATGCACAACTACCTAGGTAGTAGATACAATAACATACAGCCCAGCAGTGATCGCAGTGCTGCTGTATTGCCCCAAACAAGCCCCATAGCCTGGCATTCACAAACAGCGAGAATCGTACCGATGCTCGGCTATTAAACCTAGAATTCATCCTGTGCCTAGCCTAGTACTATATCCAATTTCGAGCAGCCTCCGTGATGCTCAGGGTCTGTAAGCACTCAGGCAGCTCCATCGCCGAGATGAACAAAAACTGTCCCGTGAGCCTAGGGCTGTCCTTTGAAATGGTATTCTGCCCCAGGATGATTTCTCTTACTCCGCGACCTACCTCGCAGTATTCTTCGGACCACTCTACGGCGATCGCGGTGATGTGTTATCCGCCCGAGCCCCTGTGTCCCGCCCGCTTCCACGTCCCGCAGCACGCAGGGTCGTTCCCCCGGTGAGGCCCGGAGGACGGCCGTTGCAAGTGTCAACGGCGGTGGACTCGGTGCGGGATGACGGGCCTGGGCCTGTGATGGCATGCAATCCGCGATGTGTGAGGGTAACGTACTGTGTGTGCTGTCCTGCCCACCCTGCAGCCATATTCTCTCAGGGCCACCTGCTGTGATTCCATCCCTGCACCCCGCCTGCACCACTAGCGCCGGTCGCTCACCTATCGTAAAAGTCCGACTTCCGATGCCGGTGCTTCGAGTTGCCTCTTTGGGATGCGGTCAGGTGCATGTTGGGCTTTTTGCACTTTAGGCTCAAGTAACCGTCCACCTTTCCAATGTGCACGAATGGTAATTTCTAGAAGTAATGGAAGTAGAATCCCAGCATCCAACAGAAAGGCGCTGGTCTGTTACTGCTCTGCACACCTAAGTTTATCCATAGTCGTATAGGTAGTGGAAACACTACTAGATAGATACCTGCCCATATAACTACTTCTGTATCCAGGTTGGCGACCTGTTAGGCCAGCATCGGCCATATGCAACTTGACGAGAGCAAGTTGATTTTAAGTCAATTATATTATTGAGGCTTCGTCCATGCTATGTATGATAGGATGATTACCTTGGACCTAAGCACGGAGACTATCTGTGTACTTTTCGATGAATAAAACTGTATAATGTCTTATTATTATTACTATTAAAATCATAAAGAGTACAGGTTTCGCACTTTTTGTATCGTCTTGCATTATATTTAATTAGTAGTAACTCATCACACATGTCCTCGCTCTCTAGCGGTATAAGCGGTCAACGCGCAGCCTGCTGGCCTTGTCCGTCTTTAAGCCAAGCGCAATCTTGCCCACGTCGGCCTGGGATTTCACGTCCTGCATCATGACCTTGGTGCTGGCGAGCTTGCGCGCGCGCTCGGCACCGGTCATGGCGCCGCTGGTGGGCTGCGCGTGCAGGTAGCGCGAGTTGCGGACGACGGTGGAAACGTAGCCCAGGGTGTCGGGCGCCACGGTGACGGACTCGACCACGACGCCAGCGATGCCCGCGACCACGAGCAGCACGGTGCAGGTGAGGAAGCACGCGGCCCAGGGCACCGAAAGCCGGTAGACGAGGGCGCCCGAGTACGTACGCTGCGCGGTCGTCTTCAGGTAGCGGCCCTGGATCTCGGCAGCGGATTGGCTGAACTGGGCCAGGTTCGTGATGGCCTGGCACTCCGGGCAGTAGCCGACGCTGACCCAGGTGTTGAAGAGCTGCGCGTAGTTCCAGGCGAACTTCGATGGCAGGATGGTGCTCATATTGAGGCTGGTCATGTCCTGGTCGTAGTATCCGTTTCCGCTGAAAATCTCGGCTAGAGAGGTTGTTAGAAACCTCTTTCTTTTTCCTTTTCTTTTTGGGGATGGGGAGCACTGTATTCAGAACTTACATGGAGTGTAAGAAACCCCAACACGGTTGGGATTCTTGAAAGAACCCATAGTTACCCAGTCGTCGGAGAAATCCTCAAGAAAGGTCCCCATACCCTCGCTCTCGACCCTGTCCTGGGCCACCTCTACGGCCCCTCCAGCCATGCAGTAGGTCGTCCCGGAGGTTCGGAAGTCGCCCTCCGCCGGCGCTGTGCGCCCACAGGTGATGTTGACATCGATAAAACGCTGCTCGAAACTGCATTCGATGAAGGAGTACTCCACGGCTGACAGCAGCGTGGTGTTGGCGAAGTTGAGGTCTAAGTTTGCCGACGCAAAGTACATCCGGTCGATGGAGGCCGAGCTCTCGTTGTTGAACTTCATCCACAGCGTGCCCGAGGAACTCTCGGTTGCATTCTGATCGGGGAACTTGGAGGCGATATCGTCCCCGTTCACGATGGACCAATTGCCGCAGCTGAACCCGAAGAATGACGAAGTCACCGTGAACTTCATGCTCTCGGACGGGGCATCCGTGTCTGTGGAGTATGTGTTGAGCGGGATGAGGGTGTCTGGGAGAACAACAGGTAGGCCAATCGTCGTGACTGTGGTTTGGGCGTCCTCATCCAGATTCGTACTGCCCAACAATACTGGGTGATAGTATTGATCCATTATGCTTGACAAGTCCTCTTGGAAATTCTCGGGTACGAATGTGCTTATAAACTCGATAGCCACCATCTGGTTCGCGGTCCCGTGCTGGTTCTCGATCGTGATATTATCCGCACCATCGGCAGTCTGCCAGTTGCTTGAAAATACCTTGTTGCTCTTGGTCCTGTCGAGATAGTAGATGGTTGGCTGGTCCTCCTGCGGGGCAGTGCCGAGGGTGTATGTGCGCTGCAGGGCCTGGGACCCGAAGGGCGAGAAGCACCAGGCCAGCAGGAGCATCAAGCTCAAGATATCCAGGCGACGGAGGACCAATGGCTGCTTGATGGCGCTGCCGAAAGAGTTACTGCCCACAAGCTGCTCCAGCTGGATGAGTTGGATACCGCGCTCCACCTTCCACGTAGCATATGCCTTGAAGACCTGGGCGATCACGGCAGCGAAGACGATGGGCCACGCTGAGACGCCGACTTTGATCACATCAGGCATGACCTTCCAGCTGGAGTCGGTGGACTTGTTGTCCATGTGGAAGATGAATATTCCCAGCACCATGAACAGCACGGGTAGGACAATGCTCAAGCTGGCCATGAAGTAGAAGGAAAAGTTGGTCCAGTGATGCCTCAGTGGTCTTTCCAGATCCTTATCGGCGCTTTTCTTTTCCATATCGTCCAGTTCCTTAGCGGTCACCTTATATGTCACCTTCTCGGTTGGTGTATTTTCTTTCACTGGAGAGGTGGGTGACTTTGCCGAATCCTGCGCCGGGGGAGCTGCTTTGGGCGGTGGTGCACTTGCCGCGCGTGTCGCCATGTTCGAGACGACTGTGGCTGCGGTGACTGCAGCTGTTTTCTCAATTTCAGCCGTCGGTAATCCTAGCCGCGAGTGCGAATGATCGTTAGCATGGAAGCCAGTAGGGTCGTTTAAACGATTATTGCCGTTTGCTTACCTATGCTGTGCTCCTTAGAATCATCACTACCACCCTCGCCGTGATGATGGGCAGCAGCACTGCTGTCCTCGTCGTGGTGATGAGTGGCATCTTCATCAGCATGATCGCCATCGTGGTGGTCGTGATCGTCATGTTCAAAATCATCGTCAGACCAAGACTGGTCAGAGTCGATGATGTCGCCATCTTTGATATCTCCAAGGTTTCCATCGTCTCCTTTATGATGGTGAGAATCAAAGTCTAGGTGGCTAACAGATGACCCCACAACAGTGCTGAAACCCATGAGCAGTGAGCGTCTCAATCGACTCATCCTCCGCTGTCGAAAATCATTCTTTTGCTCAGATAGCGACCTTGAAATGTCGACGGGCTCCGTACTCTCACTAGATTTCGCGACCGTTGGTGATGCTGGTTCACTGTCGTTACCCGACCCCTTCCCAACCGTACTAGCTGTCCAAGAGAAGGCTGAGGGAGACTTGGGCTCAGGCACGGCGTCGGTCGCAGCGCTCTTGTCTGAAGTCTTGTCTGAGGCTCCAGCAGGCTCTGATTTAGGAGAGTTCTCACTGGGTTGGATTGGGCGCTTCACCCGAAGCAGAGTTCCATTGGCGTCTCTCACGGTGACAATCTTATACTTGGCCGGTTTTGCGTCTGTCGCTGCAGGCGCCGCAGTGGATGCTGACTGCCCAGCAGCTTCCAGCTCTTCAGGCGTCATCTTGCGCATCATAGTGATGATCGTTCCATCCTCCTTGCGTCTTTTGACGAGTTTGTACCCTGGAGGAGGTCCATTGGATCTGGTGGGAGACTGAGGTGGACTATTCGGAGCCTCTAACGCTGTCGGTGATTCTTGAGTAGTTGCCATCTCGAGTATAACCGTGGACAATATTGCCTAGGGGTCTGTCGTATAACCTGCCAAGGCATTTGGAACATCCAAGAGGACTTGGCACAGCGGTGCCATATATAAAAGCACAAGGCCATTTCAAACAACAGAGCTTCTACGCCACGCACAGGATACGAGTCAAACTAGACCGGGCGAGAAATGGGAGAGCGCAGAGGATGGCTGGATTGAGGCGGCATGTTGGTGGGGAATAGTAATTCAGCTACAAAGCCCAACCCGACGAAGGGCCAATAGTGCTGGATCGTAGTCAAGTATTAGACTAAACCATATAAACAAATTAAGCCTTCAAGAGGATTTAGGCTGTTGGACGGGACGCTTTCTAGGCCGACCGCCAAGCCGCATCTACAAGCTTAATTCTATAACGTGCCAAGACCGCGTGTCCACCGGCTCCAGCGCTGAGCTGATGGTTCTCGACCTGGCTGCTAGGGCGAAAACTGCGTAGATAGAAGTGTTAGCCAGCATCCACGAAGCCTGTGATTAGCCAGGTTCCGAACTAACACTCGTTTTCAGCCCCAGTCTAGCAGCGCCCTTTTCTATAGCTATTCCATTTAAGGTGAAGAAACAAGCTTAACTCTTCATAAGCTAGTCTCGGCTGGTCCCAACATGGAAATCCGTCAACGCCACAGACAAATTATCACAGATCTGGCCGCTCCACGGAGGCGATGTTGATTCAAAAACAAAGCTGAACTGTGGGTGTCTGAGTATTTCCAACAAGGTTCCGACCGAAAGCAACCGAGGCTGCATTAAGCTAATAGTTGGAATAATTTGTCTCAGACCAGAATGAACGAGGTGCTTGTCTTGCCAAATTTGTCATCGGCCGGACACAGCTTTAGATCTAGCATTTGAGAGATTTTCCCCGGAAAGCCCCGGCTTTCTTTCTTTCTCGATTGCCCCATCTAACCTAAAAACTGTCGTCCCTAAATGTCTTAAACCTGTGTGAGTCTGGGGTGACAGTCAGTCACCTATTAGCAACCCTCTGAACTGTTTCAAAAACTGCATCTTCTACAGGTCTCTTCCGCGAGTTGAACAGTTGGAACGAATCACTATCATGCCGAATGGCGACAACCTGAGCGGCAAGCGTGTGTGAACATTGTACTTGTAGTGTAAAGAGTGCAACTGAGGGCAGTGGGGAAGAAGGGGTTTCGGGAAAATCGCCATGGAATGTTTTTGCGACGTTCAAATGCAGCATTCTTTTCAATGCTGCCTCGCCAATTAAATACTAGATTAGCCTGCCATAGTTTTATGTAATTCATCCCAGTCTCAAACATCAATGTCTAGACCTATACAAATGCCTCTCAGCACGCTCACTACTCCCAAGGCTCCAGGGTCCGGCACCACGCCTTGCTCCGCTAGCACGTCCTTGCTGACATAGCTGGCTCTGCCCATCACCGCCTCCATCTGTCCCGTTGCCTCTGCCCCCTTCTTCGCACACTCGTAAGCCGCCTTGAGATCATTACCTTCCGCCCCGAACGCCCCGACGAACGGTATTAGGGCGTCCATGAGCGTGCGGTGACCCTCACGAGCCCGAGTGTACCTGCACAGCTCCTGCAGTGCGGATCCGAGAGCTCTCTTGAGTATCGCCGGTGCGTTGAGATTCAAGTTCTCGTCCCCGGCGCTGAGGATATCCGAGATGGACGAGGACACAGCATTGAGGAAGATGGCGTAAATGGCCCCCGAAGTGCCGCCCATGCCGTTCTCAGAAGCGGTCGCCGCGAGGTGGAATACTTTGTCCAGAGTCATGGTCTCGTAATCGGTCTTCGCGAATACCTCCTTCAGTTCTGTACGGTTCTGTTAGCTCTGCTCTGCGAGAAATTGTGCCTCGTACAAGGGAATTCGGGTACAGCTTACCTTTGACTCCACTCAGCAATGTCTCACCGCAGTCACCGTCACCAGCAATCATGTCGTACTTGGTGATTAGTGGCTCGTCTTCCACTGTGGCCACATTTATCGAGTCAATAATCCGCGTTAAGACGCTACGCGCCACGGCGTAGCCGTCATTATCAGTGGTTGTGTTATGCGAAGCATCGATCGGCTCGCTGATGCTGGCTACTAGCTGCGCATCCGGTGCCTCGGCAGGCTTCGATATCTGGTGCGGCCACGCAGGCGCGGAGGTGGCCATGTCAAGCAGCTTGCAGGTTTGCTCGTCAGACTCCATGATAGTGACGGAGAACCCAGGCCCATCGAGGGATGTCAAGAAGGTTCCAACCATTAGCCTTGCTATTTTCAATCCTTTCTGGCGCAGTTGGCGGATGACTTCTTCTGCCACAATATCTTGCTCCAATACGCTTAGACCTCCCAGATTGTTCACCACCAGCGTGACATCCTGCCCAGGTACTGGTTGCCATCCGGTCGAGCGTCGGGATGTAATCATTTCGGTAACTTTGCGGACAGTCTCTTCAAGAGATCCGAGATTCTCACGCTTGACACCAGGCTCGTTGTGTATACCTGGACGCACATTTTGATCAGTAGTGTTTTCTCCTCACACATTACGGTGGTACTTACCCATTCCGTATTCAATATCTTCGTAAGGCAGAGATTCTTGCTGACTTCGACCAGGAACGCTGCACCTGTCCAAACTGACGGCAGCGGTGGCCATCCGGTCGGCAACCCTCTGCGCAGCCTCTGCCATCTCATCAAGCGAAGCCCTGTCCGGCATCTCTCGTTAGAGCTGTTCACAATCATGCGAGGGAGAAGAATCACTGCGCACTCACCCCGCCGCTGCCATGGCTCCAGCAATCTTCAGTACCATCACCACGCCTGCCAGGCCCCTCTGCCCCACGAGCGGGTTATCCTCGACCGAGACGTCCTCACCGACGAAGACCACCTTCACTTTCTTGCCGCTGGCCTTGGCCTTCTCCGCGGCGAGCCCAAAGTTGAGCTTGTCGCCCGTGTAGTTCTTGACCACCATCAGGTACCCGGCGGGGGACTCGACGCCGCGCAGGGCCGCAACGATCTGCGACGCGGACGGCGACGCGAAGACATTGCCCGCCACGGCGATGTCGAGCATGCCCTCGCCGAGGTAGCCGGCGTACGCGGGCTCGTGGCCCGAGCCGCCGCCGGCGACGATGAGGACCTTGTTAGGAGCATCGGGTGAGGGCTGGCGGTAAATGACTGAGAGAAGTGAAGGTATGTATTAGCGAAAGTTTCTTTCGTTCCTCTCTAAGTTTCTTTTCTCCCTGCAGATTCTCTTAACGCACCTTTCTCCTGCGCGATCAACCTCAGCTGCGGATCATGGTACAGCTTCCCACGCAGGGCGCGCAGGATAGGATCCGAGACGCCGTTTATGAAATGCTTGCCTTGTAGATGTTAGTTTACTGAACGACTTGGCTACTTGTGAATTGCAACATGTAGAGACTGACCTAGCGACATTGGCAACGTGACGTAGGGCACAACGAGATGATGTCCTTGAGGTGTAACAGTCGAGATATTGAAGCTGGTTTGGTTGTCCAAGTAGCTAAGCAGTTCACCTCATTGTTCCCGGGCGAAGGGGCAGCCCATGAAAAAAGAAAACATCGTGAACCGGCTACAGTCTTTCCGTTTCGGGAATCTGGAAACACACGACTCGAGCCAACACAGCAAGACCAAGCACGATGGCTAAGATACTCCCTTCCGCCCCTGGTCCATTGCTTTGAAGCGCCGCTTTGGCCCAGCGAGAGCTTTTACTGTACTATTGAAAAAAGGAAATCACCATGTAGTCGCGTGCTTGCGTATGATCCGATCCGATCGTGGGCAGAGCTACGTGAGCTGGGGCGCTTGGGATTGCAATTTTAGTTGGTTGTCGCGAGGAGTGCTTCAAACTCCCTAATTGGGAAAGGAAAAGATGGGAAATGATGGCGGGGTGGGGATGCGACCAGACGTGGTGGGGGTGGGGCAATTCACAGATTATCCTGAGTTTTCCCGTGCTTGCTGAACTCCATGACTAGTGCAGTTACTGTGGCGCTCCGATATCGTCAGATCCTCATGCTTGAAAGTCTACGGAGATGCAGTCGAATGCTGTGTGATTTGTGCTTAATATGGTATGTAGCTTCTAGGTAGCAGCGCCGCCGAGCGATATGGAACGGGCGGAATATGTAGGGGAACCAGACGTTTTCGAAGACAAGCTCGGACTGAGGCGGTGGTATCGATCCCGTCAGGCGGTTCCAACGCTGAATAACGACGTGTGTTACTACACTAAAACCATCACCGATCGCTTGACGTATCACATATATGCCAAAAAAACAAAATAAAAATACGCGCTGCAATGTGTCTAGTCATGAGTTTCATTTTTTTGCCTTCTATAATGTAACATCTATCTTTGTTCCGTTCTATCCTACCAGCCAGTTTAAGAGAAGATGTGGAGAGGGTGGTTGGGGAGGTAGAAGCCCGGATCATTGAAGCGTAGGCCCATGTCCAGGCCACTGATGGACTCGAGCTCTTCCGTGGTCATATCGAAGCCGAGGACATCCAGATTCTGCTGCAGGCGGTTCTGGCTGTTGGATTTGGGAATAACAGCGATGTTTCTTAAAACAATAAATTTAGCATAAATTCTCACACAATGTTAGAAGGTGGGGGAGTTGTCAATGGGAAACTAACCGCTGCGTAGCCCAGCGCAGGAGAACCTGGGCGGGGGTGACGTTGTACTTGGTGGCCAAGGTCTTGATCACATCGGCCTCGAACAAAGGACCGATGTTCTTGGCTCGCCTTGAGAAGATCTCGCGGAGCTCCAGGAAGGACTGGGGACCGAATGAGGAGTAACCGGTGATGGTGATACCGCGGGACTGGGCCATGGCCACGAGACCCGGCTGCACGAGGTACGGGTGGTGCTCAATCTGCAGCGACGAGATGGGGTGCTTCGCGTAGCTGAGGATGTCGTACAGCGATTGTGTCTGGAAGTTGCTGACGCCGATGCTGCGGACCACGCCCTCGTCGACTAGCTGCTCGAGGCTCTCCCAAGTCTCGCGGATGGGGACTTTGTCTTCCTCGACGGTCTCCTGGTCGTCCATCCACCACGCCTAGAAATTGTAGTCATGTTAGCTGGGAGTGCTTCTCGCTACAACTGTGCAAAAGTCGCGCTGGAATTGTTGTCTACTTACGGGGTATCTGCGGACTTCTGGGTCGATGTACTTGAGAGCACAGGGGAAGTGGATGAGGAAGAGGTCAATGTACCCAAGACCCCAAGTCTCGTTCTGAGCCTTAGCCATGGCAACGGCGTGTTCTTTTCTGTGGTAGTTGTTCCAGAGCTTGGTGGTGATGAAGATATCCTTGCGCTCTACGAGGCCTTCGCTTATGGCTCTTCGGATGCCCTCGCCAGCCTCCTTCTCGTTCTGGTAGTCGTAGGCACCATCGAAGAGCCTGTATCCAACTTTGATGGCCTAGTTGATGTGTCAGTGTTGGCGCCCATATCTTAGCATGACAAAGTTCCCAAAGTGTCAGTCTCACATTGTAGACAGTGTCTGCGGCATTCTCCTTGGGGACCTTCCACAAACCAAATCCAACGAGGGGCATCTCGTGCCCGGAGGCAAGCTTAATTGTAGTGGAGGCCATATTTGCTATGTCGTCGTTCCGAGGCGATGCGTGTGAAGTCGTTCAGAGATTGAGCTGCTGAGAAAGTTTGATCAAGGGGAAAGAAAAGAAAGAAACTTGAAGATACTGAAGAGACACTTAGGATGACCTTCAGCAATAAGTTTCTATTAATTCCCAAAACGCAAATAGCAACCACTGCGTCAACCTGCGGAGATCCGGTGGTGCTTAGGACTACCCGATTAGGAAGTGGACAACCACGAACAAGTGCGAGACTAATCGCCCCATATTGAAGCGCGCGCCATCGGAGTTTGAGCTAGGATGGGAATTTGGATTTTCCCACCCATTTTTTTGAACAAGGGCCAAGGCTTGCTCTTTTCGGAAATGACGTCCCACGTGGAAGGCAGACTCTGCAGAACAAAGTGGCTTTCACATAGCGTTAACTCCCATAGAGACCGATGAGGGATGCTCGAAGGTGCTAAGCCCCCCCCCCCCCCCCCCCCCCCCCCCCCCCGTTCCTCTAGAGGCACTCTGGATGTCAGGCCGTATCCACTTCATGAGCCTATATCGTTGATTCGAATCTTGTAACCCCAAGCTGCCTCGAGATCTTTAATTCTCCAGCAGGTCCCCCATCCCGTTAGTGACTCTATGTTCCATATGAGCTTCACTAAGATGGAGTGTTCTGATTTGTGACTCAGTAGCCGACCGGCTACCCAGAGTGGCTGTATGGCATTGTTCAGACAGCCATGATGAGGGTTTGCGATGGATATTCCGCATATCTGCTTCGCATGCCACAGCGTCGAGCTGGCCGAGCCTGGAGTCATTGCAACCTTGATGGAGTGGGGGATCATCCCTAGCATCAGGATGCAAGCAGTGTGGTAGAGCTGGTGTGACGAGATGGCAGACCATCGCGTGAACAAACTCTCTGGGAAGGGGTTCTTGTTCAGAGTCTTGACGGGATGAAAGCTCGATGGTCGATCAGCCAACCAGCCTTGGAGCTCTTCCCATAAAGCTACCCAGCCATCATCGAAAGCGCTGCCGGTACAGCCATTATCCTCGCCCAGTTCGACGAACCTAGTGCGCTGCGCTTGTAGCTCACAAACTCGGGAACAGAGGTACACGGCGTAATTAGCATGCATGTCGGGGTGAGGGCTCGAGCGGAATAGGTGCCGAGCATCATCGGGATGGCTGCCGGGGGCCAGCCATTTAGAGGGCGGCAGGTTGGTGATCTCGGTGCCGTCGGATATCAATGCACCACATAGATCTACCAGATGATGATATCAGCATATTGTACAGTCATGAATAGAAGTCTTGCAGTTTTCAGTCACGAACCCATTCTCGCGTAACACCAGAACACGGCCTGCAGCAGCCCACCGCTGAACCCGTGGACGCCGAAAGAGCTGAACAAAGCTGCACAGCCTTCGAGGTGGCGCCGCCAGTCCTGAGCACTAGCGGACATCATTTCGAGGCAGCAGAGTATTGTGCATATAGGAATCACCTGAAAGTCGCGGCTCTGCAACAAGGGTGGCAGCAGCTGGATGACCTCCTGGTAGAGCTCGAGACTTCGAAAAGTCTTGGTACCCTCCTTGCGCTCCATCTGGCGGGCAGACAGGGCTAGGATTGCATACAAGAGAGGCGGTGACTTGCGAGCCAACGACGGTAACTGCATTCCAAAAGCGCGATCGCTGTCAAACATATCCAGCTAACAGACGAATTAAAGTCAGTCCATACATTCTCACGAGCGGCCGCGGATTTTCCCCCACGTACCCACGGTGCCACCTGATCCACATAGTTGCGCAGGTACTTGATATTCTCCCGGTTGGAGAGTATTTCCTTAACAAGGTGGTGATTCGACCCATCCTGGACGCGCTGTACGAGCTGACTGCCACCGTCTGCCCAGCTCTCGCCGGCGGCAGGGCTGCCCTGGCGGCTCGGGGCCATGGATTGGGCGGTGCTGAATATGAGACATCGCAGCTCCTCCTGGTACTCCTGGTAATCGTGGATGAGCGAGAACTCGTCGGGGCGCCAGACAATAGACGGCGACACCTCGTCCAGCGGCTGGTGGCCCGAGGGCGTCGTGGGGAAGGTCGCGCCCGAGTGAGTGGTGGTCGAACCCTGCGGCGAGCAGTGGAAGCCGGCGGGCTCGGCTGCAGCTATATCGAACATGTTGGACCACGACATCGCGTGCGATGCGTGTCGACCGGTGTCGACAAGGCCCGTCCTAACGACTAAGTGTGAAGATCTTTTTGGGATTGTGGGGTGCAGCTCGTCTCTGGGGGGCCAAAGGCGGGTTCTGAAAATTGCATGGGCAGAAAGTCGGACGTCAATCGGCCCAGTCACTCCCCTAAATCGCGGGGTTGACATGCAGTAGTGGGCTGGGTAGCGGGGCAAAGACCCCTGGAGCTGCCCTAAGCTTTAAGGGGTTAGCTACTTAAGCACCTACCGAAATACCCTGGGAGACATCCCATGTTGCGCCCGTTATTGTACGCAACTTAGGGTGGGATGAAAACACGCCTCGGATGGGAAGAGATGGGGTGTCATGGTAACGAATGTCAGACAGCCAAGATGCACAGATCCAAGTCATCAAGTCTAATCTATTAATCTCATGTAATCTCAGGTACTATGCTTTAAAATCATTCCTACCACGGCTCTATGCTTTTCTTTTCCCCTACTTTGTGTCTTCACAACTCCACAAACTCGTGTCGGAGGAGTTCGTCAGCCTTGAGCGAATCCAAGTACGTTGCCACCTTACCCGTGAGCGTGGGCACGTCGAATCCGAAATACTTGTAGGCTGCAGTGCCCGGCAGACTGTGACCGAATGTCTTCATGCAGGCTGCCGCATCAGCGTAGCGCTCCCAGCCGTTGGGTGAGTACGGCTCGATGACGACGGCCGGAGCCCGGTGCCGCGCCAGTACCTCGCGCTGGTAGCTACGGGGCTGCGCGTCGAAGAGCCGCTGGCAAGGGAAGCTTACCACACGGGCCTGCACGCCGTGGTCGGCGGCCAGCTGGTCGGCGACTCCCAGCGCGTGCGAGAGCTCGGCGCCCACGCCGATGAGCGTGACTGTGGCGTCGGGGTTCTCCCGCAGCACATAGCCACCCTTGAGCACACCATCACGGCGCGTCAGTGGCGATAGCTGCGGTAGCTTGTGTCGGCTGGTAGAGATGATGGAGGGCGTGTTCTTGCTTTCGATAGCGGCGGTCCAGGCACCCGCTGTCTCCTCACTGTCTCCCGGGCGGAAAAAGAGCAAGTTAGGCATGGCGCGGAAGAGCGCCGCCAGCTCGATAGGCTGATGTGTGGGACCGTCCTCACCGATACCGATCGAGTCGTGCGTCGCCACATGGATGGTCTGCAACCGCTGGAGCGCGCCCATGCGGACCGCTGGCGCTGCGTACAGGTAGAACATGAAGAAAGACGATGTTACGGGGACGATGGTGCCCGGGGCATAGGCTGCAAGGCCGTTGGAGATGGCGCACATGGCGTGCTCGCGGACACCGTAGTGGATGTAGCGGCCGGTGTAGTCACCAGAGATTCCGCAAGTGGGACGGAGATCTGACTGTAAACCGAATCTTGTTAGCCATTACTCCCAAACAAAATGTTACATAGATACGCAGTACGACATGGATGTTCAACGTACGTGTTGGAAGTCAACCTTGCCAGGCCAAATCATGTGGACCGAAGGCGACAGATCAGCAGTGCCGACCATGAAGTTCTTGACCTTTGCCGCGATGGGGTTCAGCACCAAGCCGTTGGATGCGCGCGATGCTGTTGGCTGGGTAGGGAAGGCCCCCGGTGCGGGGATGAGCTCCTTCCAGATGGGATCTATCTCGCCAGCCGCCCGCTTGCGGAACTCCGCCGCGATCTCGGGGTGGGCTTCGGCGTATCTATCCACCAGTTCATCCCACTCCTTGACGTAGCCCTCGCCGCGGCTGGGGAGAGGCTGGAAGAACTCGCGGACCTCCTCCCCGATCACGAAGTGCTCGGCCGGGTCGAATCCATTGGCGGACTTCATGTTCGCCACATCGGGAGCACCAAAGGCGGCTCCGTGGGCCTCGGCCTGGCCGGCGACCTTGCTGCCTAGGCCGATGACAGTTCGGACGTTGATGAATGTGGGCTTGTCGGACTTCTTGGACTGTTCGAGAGCCAGGACGATGCCGGCAATATCGTAGCAGCCATCCTCGACCTGAATGACATTCCAACCGCAGGCGCGCATCTTATCATTGACATTTTCCGTGTTTGTCAACTGCAAATCGTTAGCATTGGGATCTCTCATTGGGGAAATAGGAAGGGGGGAAATGGATTTTCGTACGTCTACTGAGCCGTCGCAAGTGATCTGGTTGTTGTCGTACATGATGGTCAAATTGTTCAGCTTCCAATGACCAGCCAGCGAGATGGCCTCCAGGGCAACGCCCTCCTGCAAGCAAGCATCACCAATCATGCACCAGGTGTGATTGGACACCACATCGAAACCTGGGCGGTTGTAGGTGGCAGCCAAGTGCTTAGATGCCACTGCGAGACCAACGGCATTCGCGACACCTTGGCCCAGGGGCCCAGTGGTGACTTCGATACCCTCGTGCTCGATCTCAGGGTGGCCGGGGCATAGCGCATCGTATCTCTCGGAGTGGTAGGACTTGAGCTGGTCAAACGTCATGTCCTTGTATCCCGTAAGATGCAGGAAAGTGTACTGGAAGAGACAGGTGTGACCGTTGGAGAGGACGAAACGATCGCGGTTGAAAAAGTTGGGAGAGTGAGGCGCGTAGCGCATCGTGTATTTCCAAAGGGCTACACCGATGGCTGCCATGCCAATGGCACCTCTATTCAATAGCAAACATCGTCAGTAACTAGATCTTGAGCCGCGGGGTTGATTACTTAATGGTAGCACGCACCCAGGGTGGCCGCCATTGAACTGCTGGCAGAGGTCGGCAATCAATAAACGGAAAGTCTTCAGAACAATGTCGTGAGACGCCTTATCCTTCTCGACCAACGCCAATGGCTGCTGGATTTCTTGTGATTTGGGAGCAGTCGTCAGACTGGCTGCAGCCGAGTCGGCAATAACACCAGGTGCCATCCCTGCGGTTTCTGGAGCTGCTCCTCGCAAGGTTTCTATAGGGTACAGGCAAATGAATAGTGACGTGCAAAGACGATATCGAAGTCTGGATCCTCTACAAAATAATTGCAACTAGAAGATAGAAAATAAAACAACATAAAATAAAAGGTATCAGGCTGTCCACCAAAGACGAGGTTTCTTGAGAGATCACAAGTATGCGGTCAAGGTCATCGGTTCACGACATGGTTTCTTCAAGTAGCATCGAATAAATCTGCCCCTCGGCCCAAAAAGGCAACTCTTACCACCCGCCGCTTGGGGAGGTTTCGTGTGGAGTCGCATCTGCGCCAAGTGGCTCCATTAGCAACCCATCATCCTCCGCATTATACACTAAGTTAGGTACGCACTTCTCCACATGGGAAACACCCTGGACTAGCGAGAGGTGGTGGAACCCCCGGGGAATCGCTGATGTGACGGTGTAAGGCTTGTACATGCCCTTGGATCCCCGAGGTCCTGCCCTTCTTCGTGGTCACCTGGTCCGGTCTCGCCTGGTCTATACAGATCGGATGCCACTTTTGAACGCTTACCTTCTATCTATTGTCTGCTAGCCCGACGCTGAGGACCCATCCGAGCTCCAACAAGACGTATCCCACCTTCGGGTTCGTTCTCCGAATTTCAACCGTTGCTACCTCTACAAGCCTAAAAGATATACTTCGTTGGTTCTTTTACTACCGGGCGGTCTCTTACTTCCTCCTCACATCCTAATTACTTTGCATCTCCTCGCTCGAGAACTCTCTCCCACACGTGTGTTCCTGCGAGTCTATTGATCGATCACAATGGGTAGCCTCTCGCCATCAGCAACGGCCGTCGCAGGCCGAACAGTGCTCAAGGCTTCGCACGCGAACCCGGCGCTGATAGTGACGGCGGACCACAAGATCAGGATGCAAGAGGCTCCCGTTTACGCGCCTGGTCCCGGTGAGGTTTTGCTGCACGTGAAGGCTACAGGTATCTGCGGGTAGGTTTGAATTGCCAGTTTATGGTAGAAGTCGACCAAGCAAGCAGTTGTGCTGACACGTCACTTGCCACAGATCCGATATTCATTTCTGGAAGAGCGGTAGAATAGGAACACTCGTGGTCGAGGGAGACTGCATCCTGGGTCACGAGGCGGCTGGTATCGTCCTCAAGTGCGGCGAAGGCGTTACCAACGTACAAGTTGGTGAGTCTGAGTTCTCCCAGCAGATCCGACTATTAACTAACTCCAATGTGTTTCCTCAGGCGACAGAGTAGCTGTTGAGCCTGGCGTTCCTTGCGATAACTGCTTCTTGTGCCAGGAAGGCCGCTACAACTTGTGCGAGGACGTCCAGTTCGCCGGAGTGTACCCTTACGACGGTACAGTCCAGCGTTACAAGGTCCACCCTGCCAAGTGGCTCTTCAAGTATGGAAAATCGCCCCGTTTCTGCGGTTTTCCCGCCTGCCGTTTCTGTTGCTAATTACCTTCTCAGGATCCCCGATAACGTGAGCTACGCCGAGGCCGCCCTCCTCGAGCCCACCAGCGTCGTGCTGCACGGCGTCCGCACCGGCGGCCTGAGCCTGGGCCGCGGCGCTCTCATCTGCGGCGCGGGCCCCATCGGTCTCATCGCCCTTGCCGCCGCCCGAGCCTCGGGCGCGCACCCGATCGTCATCACGGACCTGGAGCCGCGCCGCCTGGCCTTTGCCCGCGAGTTCGTGCCCTCGTGCACCACATACCAGATCGACACCAAGCTCGACGCCGAAGGCAACGCGCGCGAGATCCGCAAATTGTTCGGCGCTGAGAACGATGAGTACCGCGCGCCGCCGACCGTGCTCGAGTGCACTGGCGTCGAGAGCAGTGTGTGCACGGCAGCCTTCGCAGTCCGACGTGGCGGTGTTGTCTGTGTTATCGGCGTGGGCAAGTCTATCATGAACAACCTGCCATTTATGCACATCTCGTTAGCAGAGGTAAGCTTTGAGCACAGTTGCGAGTACTTTTAGGCATGGAGTTTGACTGACTGTTGATGTATCACAGATTGACCTGCGCTTCATCAACCGCTACCGGGATACCTGGCCAGCCGGTCTGGCCTGCTTTGCTGGTGGAATATTGGATCTGAAGAAGCTTGTGACTCACGAGTATTCTTTAGAGAACTCTCTTGATGCGATGGATTTGTGCTCAGATCTGAGCAGGGGCAGTATCAAAGTTCAAATTGTGGATGATGTGGATGCACAGATCATTGAGTAATATTGGTCGGAGGAAAACAGAGCTTGTCCAGCGTTGTAGAATGTTAAAAATAAATACCAAAATTTTAGTACATTGCCCATTCTCGGTGATATTATGCCCAAGTATTGCGTCTCTACGTGATCACTCAGGAGCATGTTGTGTTGTGTTGTTTCTACCAGCGTCGCTTGGCTGTTATCTGCGCCGGGAGATCAAACTGCAGATTTCATCATTTCTTCCCAGATCAGCCCGAAAGTAGTATTGCGCGCAATATGACGAGGACAGCTTCTAGATTACCTTGATTAGTTCTTTAAGCTGTTTGTCATCAAACCAACTATTCACTTCCTCCCGCTTCGTATCTTGCATCAACCCTATCCTCCGAAAAACACCTGGGCGATCTTCAATTCCCATCAGAACCAAGCAGACGTGATTCCCATCGCCGACAAATCCCGTCTTTACGCTATATATCTCCGCACCAGGAGGTATGTAACCTGTCTCATCAGGACAGTCGAAATTGGAGTCGATGTAGATGTACTGGTTAGGGGACTCGGAGCGTTGGAAAAAAGGCCGAGAATAGTGAACGTCTTGGCCGTCCTCGCGCAAAGTGAACTTTTCCACATGTAACGTCCCCGGAGCCAAATACCCGCGTAGCGTGATCTCACCAGCGGCGATGGGCCCATATTCATCAGGACCCGCCATCTCGACGGCGAATTCCACAACTTCAAGGTCGTCCGTGACCCTCGCGTAGGTGCTCAGCGTCCAAACTTCCGCGCTTGTCGACGCCCAGGACCAGGTAGGAGCACAGTATCGTTCGGGACGTTTGTACTTGGCACCATGCTGTATGAGCCATATCATATCGTACACCAGCGTCTTCTCCCAGAGCCCGGCGACGTACTGACCCAGAGCTTCTGTATGTGCTGTCCCATATTGCCTCGCGATGCCCGCAAGGGCCGCGAGGCAGTCTGTCGGGAAGGTAAGCCGTAGCGCTGAGTATTCTAGCACGATGCCATGCCAGACGCGCCTAACTTCCGAGATCTTGGGTTCTTTTAGGCTCTGCAGGTGATCCTTCTTGCGGAAGAAAAAGTCGTTTTGACCGCACTCGCACCTGGCGTAGGCATTTGCGCACTGCAAGCTCAGCTCATACCGGGAGAAGTGCACGAGGCGAGGAGACAAGAGGCGTTCTTGGTACACCCAGCCTCGTGCCATGAGGGGGAAATCCTTGTCGTAGACGCTCATGGGATGCACGCTGAAGTTGACGTGCTTTGTCTCTTTGCGAATGAATACCCCATGCCGGGATGCGCGGCGAGTAGGAATGGGGATGGTGGGCACTCGCATAAAGAGACCACTGTCGCTATCGTTCGAGCTCGTCGCGGCCAGTGTGACGTATGATCCCTGATAAATCCTACACATTTGGCCTGCCTGAGCTTTCCAATCGTCATTATCATCCTGAATGATGCATAGCGAGTCTATCCAAAGGTATTTCAATCCAAGGTAATTTGTCACTATAGCTGCTTCCTGAAATGTTTTCGGGAGGATATCCCAGGGTATCGAACTTAGGTGCATATTGATGCTATCTTTTGTTGTCTGACAGTATGCTGTAGACTTACCCCATCGGTGGCTGAGGCACGCATATGGATGTTTTCCGGAAGCCTGAACCAAACGAATCGACAGGTCGCCCTTTGAGGAGCGAGTAATTTCTAAGACTCGGTCTGGAAGTATAGAATCTGGGAGTTTGCAAGCGGGATGTGTCTTCTCGCATCCTTGTAGCCAAAACTTGAGGGCCTTGAGAGACCGAGGAGATCCGGTGTATCCCTCGGCAACCGCTTTCGATACCCTCCGAGCAGCGGGATGATCTACACGTGTAGACTTTCAGCCACCGGCGTTACCTTGAGAAACCGAAGACTGAGACACATAAACACTCACCAAGCCCTGGCCCTGCGTAGCCAATGATCATCGCGAACTCTAGCTTCTTGTAGAAGTCGCCGCCGGCTTTAGCCAGCAGCCCAACCTGCAGGCTGGGAACATGGCTCTTCCGATCAGACCCTACCAGCCAGTACAGATCGCACTGGGCCTGCATGCATTTATCGTCGAGCTCCGCGCCCTCAAACCGGAGCTGCTCACCGAGGTTCTTCCATATCGCTGCGCAACAGGTGCAGCTGCGGTCTGCGGACGTCTTGATCGCGCATAGTTTCGTGCGGAACTGAACAAAGCTGGAATCCGGGGTGGGCGTCAGCACCAGGTCGAGCGGTCCGTCCGTCCAGACGCCGCCTTTGGGCATCAGCCTGCGAGCGATGATGGGGTCGTGCAGGAAGGGCGTGCCAGGACTCAGTTCAAAATAGCAAATGCCGCACCGCCGATAATCTTTTGACGATTGGCTCCCCATGCCGAGCACGGCAGCCTATTACAGAGGTTTGGTCGGTGCAATATGTAGACCATCGTGAGGTCAAACAGCCTCTAGACATACAGCCACAAAGACAAGAAAGCAAGTTGGGTCGGCCAAGCATGGGATCACTGTGAAGGATTTAACTATGTAAGCCACTGCCCTCATCCCGCCCAAGTCCCTGTCTTCTTGGTATTGATTGGCCCGGCCTTAGCCGCTTGTGCACCTTGTGGGTCCTGCCTCGTCAGAAGTGTTGAACTCACCAGCTTCTGGTCCATTTCGTTGCCACAGTTTGGAGGTTTGACAGCTTCATGGTAATGTCATTTGCTCAATTAAATGACAGTTGCATGGAGGCGCTTCAGATGGAGTACGAGGCTGTGCACAAGCAAGCAGCCAAAAAGCGAGGGCCACCCATTGGCGGATTCGTGTGGCATAAGGCGTAAAGTAATGCCTCGTTTTCTCTTCTGATGCAGATCTATCTGCCTAGACCAAGTTGCCCAATTCATCAGAGTGTCCACATGGAACAGGTAATCAGCCCTACTGATGTCCCGTCAGCACCTTAATAGGTCATTGGACCGGCGCGTCGCTTTGATACTAACATCCCATACTTTAACTTAAGCTTCGTCAGCGGGCTCGAGAAATGACCCTAAAGGGGAAAGGCGCGGATGCAGAATAATGTGGAAACACGCCTACCACCTACCAGGGGGCGTAGGCGAGTGCGAGTTTATCTAGTCTGTGGCATATGCGACGATCCCGAATGCGCTGCCCTCCAGGCACCCACTTTAAGAGGCCTCTCATCATTCCAGACTCCTTTAACAACTTTACAAATCGGGGATAGCACGCGCTATGATGGCTTCGTGCCCTGATTATAACTCGAGCAATGCTCCCAATCGGGGATAGCACACTTGTCGCGGGTACGTGTTCGCAACGCCAAGTTACCTCAAGGTTTGCTTGCCGCGGGGTTTGCCGGGGCTACTGGTAGAGAGTAACGCGGCAGATGTGCTGCGGGTATTGGCGAATATACTGTTCAGGGGTTCTACCCTGACCACATAAAGTAGCGTTCTCTAGGAAGACAGACACTATGCAAATATATCAATATATATAGAGGGCCATCAATCATCAATCCATCACAGCTAGAGTGTAATTAACAGTCATCCAAAAATCAATACAAAGCCATCCCATCCCAATACACTTCAGTCTACCATACCTGCGCTCCTCCTTACAGCAAACATAGCAGTTGTGCAGATCCTCCTACTAGACTTTAAACATGCAACCAGTTCAAGTGTCCAGTCCGGCGCGAGACTGGTATTACGAAGAGCCTCCATCATATTCTGGATATGAGCAACGTACCTTTTCAGTCCGTTCCTCAATTCAATCAGAGCGATCCTATACAAACTCTGAGCACCGCCTCAAATACCCTGCCGATGCACACATCGAGTACGAGCTTCTCGAGTACGCAGATGGTACGGAAATGTCCCCAGAGGAACACGAGAGACAATTAGCAGAGGAGCAAGCCTTTGCATGGATACCACATCCGCCTGCCAACACGGCCCCGCGCCAGATATTCCTACAAGTCAGTGAGAGCTTAGATAATCCCCTCTATTCATGACCATTGTAGACTAAACATTGCATAGAAGCCAGTTGTCATTCCACGTATAAATTTCAAGGGCAGATTGGGTCCACCGCCACCATTCGTCAGGGCATACAGTCCGGATCTTCATAGCCACGAGGTGGAGGAACATGACTTTTTAGCATTTATCGACACCCTTTCTGTAGCTGAAGCGGGTCCGGTACCGCTGCAGGTTCTCAATCTTGCCGGCACGGGTCTGGGATTTGTGTAAGTCATAGGATCTCCGTCTGTCTGTGTTTGTGCTTTTCAAACGTTGGGTAGCATTTGCTGATGATATCTCGTCGCCATAGTCCCTATCACTGGGCTCAAATCGCCGGCATCAGCATGTCAGTAGCCGCCGGCGTTGCAAGAGCGGTCTTTGCTAGGATCCGAACAAAGCGTTTCTTGGAAGTGGTGAACCGTGAATACTTTGCCCCGAGGGGGTTAAAGGTATCCATTTGCAAGAACGAGGATCTAGTCGCCAAGCTCGACCTTGGTTTAGATGCCCCATCGATAATGTATGTTACAGTTCAAATTACTTCTTCTGTCTTGACTTCCACCTCTGTGATTCTGAGAACGTATGATGAACTAACAATCGCCACAGACGATATGATTTCGACGAAACGGACAACAGCCTGAGGCACCGGCGCTTGAAGGCCCTCGAGCCGTACATTGCACCGCTGTGTTTTGATGTTCCACCCCCAGCGAGGCAGGATAATATCCTGGATCGCATCAGCGCAAAGCAACTGGGATATAAGATGAAAAGGAGCGAGAAGAAGCGGCGTAAGAAGGAAGAGAAATTGCGGAATAGTAAACGTGATAGAAAGGCTAAAAGGATGGAAAAGCAGTATGGCAAGGAGGTCAAGAAGGTGGGAAAACTAGAGTATATTGTGGTGGAGAATCTTTAAATTAATGAGTATAGAATAACATGTGGCAATGAATACGAGCTACACTCTTAATGAACTTTGTTCTGGCAGATTACCCCGCAGTGTTTTGACGCAAGATCTGAATACTCTGTGATTTTACGGAAATGGATCGTAAGTTCCATTGCCGAAACACGGTCCATCAATCTCATAACCGCTCACATTCTGCGCCGCGATGCCGTCGCCTCCGAACCTGATGACGCTACCACCGTATGTGTAAGGAAGCCAACCGATGGCTGCGGGCCCGCTGACGGGATCCTTCATGAAGGCAAGGATGTGATCCTGCATGGCCTCGCTGGTGGCGACCTCGAGCGCGGTGACCCCTTCGGTCGCGTTGGTACGGTTCAGCGTGTACGTGCCAAAGTTCATGACCAGATCCGCCGCGTGGTACGCGCCCAGCCACGCGTACGGCGTCTGGTTGCTGAAGTTGCCCGCGTACTGGGACCGGTAGGTCGTCAGCCCCGCAGCGGCGCGCAGCAGGCTCGTGTTGGCCGTCGGGCACACCCAGTTGGCCAGCGTGCTCGCGGTCACGGCGGTCTGGTTGACTCCCGCCGCCGGGTCCGCCGCCGGCCACGCGGTCAGGCTCGCGTCGTTGTTGGCCGTGTCGGAGAAGATGGCGGGCCGCTGCGCGATCTTTCCCTCGCGCGCGCGCGCCGGGTAGTCTGAGAAGATGACCACCTCGTCGGCGATGGGGCCGAACGCGAGCGGCCCGCCGCTCTTGTTGTACGTGCCAAGGTAGTACTCGATCTGCGCGAACGGGACCTGCTGCATGCACTCGAGCTCCGAGGCGGCGTCGCCGGGGAAGTCGCAGCCGAGGTTGCGCGCCACGAAGGTGAAGTTGGAGTGGCTGTAATCCCTGGACGCGAGAGCCTTGAGGGCGGTGCCCGACTGCGAGAAGCTACCCGCGTAGAGCGGCTTTTCGTAGAAGGCGTAGTTGTGGTAGTCGACGCTCTGAGAGCCCGCCGACTGGCCCCACAGCATGATGCGCGTGGTGTCTCCGCCAAAGGCGGCGATGTTTTCGTATACCCACTCGAGAGCCTGCCGCTGGTCCAGGATACCCAGGTTAGCTGAGTCACCACCAGCAGCGTTGGGGAACCCGAAGAAGTTCATCCGATAGTTAATGGTCACGACGATATGCTCCTGTGTGCGGTTCACCCACTGGGGTGGTAGCTGGCCTTCAACGTAGACGCCATTGGCGGAGAAGCCGCCCCCCGTCATGAAGAAGGCCACGGGCAATTTGGCATCGGCGGACACGCCGTACGGAGTCCACACTGCTAGGCTGAGACAGTCTTCTGAGGAGGTGAGTAGGCTCAAACCAGATGATCTGTTCATCGCTCCATTGTTTGGCAATAGGTAAGGGACAAATGCATTCCAAAGGGTCGGAGTTCCCGTTGAGAACTGTGGACAGTTGGGAGGATAGCGTGTTGAGTAGTGATGCTCAGTGCTGGCAGGTAGGGGCTGAGGTGCCTTGAATCGAAGATGTCCCACGGGCGGCTGCGCAAATGGAATGTTGCGGAACTCTCGGACATTCGGGAAATCTGGGTTTTGGAGACCGGTATAGGTACCTGTCCGAGTTTGTACCGTTAAAGCTGCATCGTACTCGCCATTGACTCCTTTTATCACAGAAGTGAGTATCAAGAGGATACAGGATAAAATGGTACAAGTCCACTTCATGGTGGGCGGCGTTCGAGGCGAAGGCTCTAGTATATAGAGAGATATGCCATAGTTAGAGGATCCACGTCGATATAAATATTCCCGTCATACTACTAAAAGTGTATGACAAAATCCCCTGTAGTGCAATGACGTCGGCTTGTCACAGTGGGGTAACTTATACCTTCTCCACACTTTCACCCGAACAGGATCAACATGTGCCTACCTCGTATTTATCGCTTTTCCACATTCTGCGTCTCTTTTCATTCTTCCTTCTTTTGTCTTAATCTACTTTAGTGAGGAGTTTTGTTTGGCCTTCCCGGTCCTGTCCCATTTATCAAGTCGTCTGTATACATGTGTAATTATAGACTATAGGTCTACCTCTATATCTTCAGATCTCGCCATCGCTGCCGGGAGCTTCGGCAGTTAATACTGCTCTGCCGAGAGCCCCCTCTCTCAACCCCCACTACGATCTCCAAAGTATATCCATTTGTCCGTGATGTGCCATGGGTTGATATGCTGAAAGGATGGGCAGAGCTTGCTTAAAGGAAGAATTAGACGCATTGTTAGGTCCCTCCAGCAGGCTAGAGCACCCTTGCGTGTGCATTGTCTAATGTCTAATGACCACAGTCTATATCTCTGAATGGCTTGTGCAGATGCGAAAGCGGGGTTGCTGCAGGACTGCGGGGTCATCTATAGCAGATCGTGGTATGGGGATGCCGGCATGGTCAATCACGAAGCGCCGACCCAATATTGGCCTCGACCTCTTCGGGGTTTCGTATATCGAGCAACGAGGGCGTCTTAGATGAAGAGTCCTTATAAATATTAATGTGGATCTATGGTGGTGGAGCTTACTCATCGACTCACAGAGCTCCGTGCCCGGCGCGATCTTTATGTAGGTCTTCGATGTATTATAGAGCGCGCTCGTTTGCGCTCTCTTCTGTCATTATAATTGACCAGACGATCTTGTAATATTCTTCGAGCTGCTAAATTGTGTGACGGGGTTTTAAGGTAAGAAAGATTTTAATTATCTGCCGTCGGCTCTGCTACCTTTGCAGTAGTGCCAGTGTAATAGACCTTCAGTCTGACAAAAAGAAAAAAAGGTCATCGCAAAAATTGCTTACGCTTGGAAATAAATGTTCGAAGTAGTAAACAACACCATGACACCTCCACATATTTGCGCCATCATGAAACCCACAAGTTCTCGCACAATTTGTATCACCCTCAAATATGCGTTTAAAATGTTACACCCAAGTTCTATACCCGGCTCATCCCGTGCAACTTCTCATTTGTGCCATCAGAATTAGAAGGGAATACCGAGTAGTAGCCCACGACCTCGATCTACCCTGCAATAGATCAGTAGATATCAGTGTTAGTCGAGTGGAGATGTTCGGTAAAATTGCTCAGGCGGTGCATCTTAGAAAAACATACTCAAATGCGCGACCAGCCTCCGTGGAAACGTTTACCCAGGCTCTATAACTCATATATGTTTCTCTTGTCGCCTCTTTGTCCTCTTCCTGGCAATTTCGTATAATTCAGGCCTATTTAAAGGCACAGTTCTTATTACTACAATCTTCCTGATAAACCACCTGCCCTCGTGCTGCTCAACATCCATGTCCCACGTATTCCGCGCTGTGACACTCTGAAGTTGTTTGTTAACCTCCTCTTGGATGCAGTGATACGCACAGACCTCAATCCTGCAGTGACCTTTAGTTGGGTTGTCGTTGTTATCAAAGGTGATTAGCGGATTTCCCAGAAGATGCTGAGTGGTCGTGTATCCTGCAAGTTGACCTGTGAGCGTGTCCATGAGTTCGTCAGGGGTGATTTCCACTGGATCATATTGAGACAAGTGGGAGGACGCGTCTAAGAGAAACTTCTCCTCAGGAACAAAAAGGGTCTTCAGCAGCTTGCGATCCAATGTATCTTGGGCGAGTGCCATGGTAGTCATCACGTCCAGGACAGCGTGTTTGGCAATGAGATACTCCATTGTACGAAATAGAGCCGATGGTGCTGTTAAATACCAAAATGACCTGGGTAATTAAGGTAAACTAAGTTACTTTTAACTTAGCTAGAAGGATAATGAATAACTATAGCTCTAACCTAGAGGATAAGAGGATCCTAAGGCAATACTTATATGCAAAAGCCTATGCCATAGTAATACTCGCAAACTACTGCCAAGAGAATTCCCGGCCTGCAGGTTCAGGGTTTGATGTTTGGAAAGTCCGGGATAAATTTGACATGTCCACCACAACCTCCCGGCTGAACGGCACCAATATACTCCAAAGGAAGATGCAACGTGCATATCGGCGTCAATAGCGATTGGCAGTGCCGGACACTGTTCGGCGGCATTTCCCAACACCAAGTAAATACCTGCAGCATCGACTAGTGTGTTTATATGCTCTGTATCTGGCAGTTTGGAAAAAAAGCGTATTGCCAGGCCACACTTTATTAATAAGGTTATCAGTTCGCATGCATGCATGCAGTGCTACCCCTCAAAGTTGAAAAGTCCCAGACTCGCCCCGGGGCTTCCACCATTTTTCTGTATCATGTTATCATGTTATTCATAATGTGTATGATGCCTGGCAATTCCAGCGCCGGCAAATTGGCGGCATCTGAGATTGGACCCTGCCAAGCTTCCGCAGAAATTGCATAGCCTAACGATTGTAACCCGGCAGAAGCGACAGGCTTCAATTCGATGCCAAGTTTGATGCCAAGATCTTGGCTTACCATCTGGCCTTAATCCGATTTGTCCCAGCTTCACTGGATCTTATTTCCCCGGATTTCCTGCGGAATTTCCCCTCAGGTCCTTAACCCGCGATAATCGAGCCTAACTCCTGATTATTCCTCCAATCATGGCCATGTTGCCCTGCGGTATTGCCACTTATGGGCTCAACATGATGACTTTCCCAACCCCAGGAAATCAAGGCTATAAATGTGGACGGCCAGGTCCTACAGAAACTGGAATGCTAGCATTTTATTGTCTATCCGCTAAGTGAACATTATCGTGTGAGGACGCGCATTAGTTTACCATGGGGCTTTATAGGGGCACAGCCATGCTGTCAGTCGTGATTCTGGCGATGCTTGGCATGGGAAGTGCACAACAGGCTCCCACCGCCGCCACCATCAATGGAACTTACGAAGGTGCTTATCTCTCCGGTTGGGATCAAGATGTATTCCTGGGCATCCCTTATGCCCAGCCACCCTTAGGCCCTCTTAGATTCAAAGCCCCCCAGAGCATCAATACGTCTTTTACGGAAACCCGAACCGCCACGTCCTACGGATACAGCTGCCAGCAGTACGGCTACCCCTACACTTTATCGGAGGACTGTCTGACGATTAACGTCGTGAGACCATCCACTTCTTCAAGCACCAATTCATCTACGACCTACGGCACTAACAATAAAAAGCTTCCCGTCTTGGTGTGGATCTATGGTGGTGGCCTCTACTGGGGCAGCAGTGCCGATCCTCAGTATAACCTCAGTGGACTTGTTAAGGTCAGCCAAGATCTAGGAGAGCCAATTATTGCGGTCAGTTTCAATTATCGGCTGGGCATGTGGGGATTCCTTCAGACGAGTCAGGTTCTGGCCGAGGGTAGTAGCAATGCTGGCTTGCGCGGTGAGTAGATATGACGAGGCTCCATTTAAGCGTGTTAAGTTACCTGTTATGAAACTAACTTACCGGGTTGAAAGACCAGCGGCTGGCATTCCAGTGGATACAGGAGAACATTGCAGCCTTCGGCGGAGACCCCAAGAAAGTGACCATCTGGGGTGAGAGCGCTGGCGCGCAGAGCGTGGCGTACCATATGTTTAGTTACGGCGGCCGGGATGATGGTCTGTATCGTGCTGCCATCATGGAGAGCGGCGGCCCCTCAGGATGCCAAGTAGAGACGCTCACCTGGTATAACACCGCGGTAGAAAATCTTACCCGCGCTGTTGGGTGCTGGGGCGTCTCAGACCAGCTCGCGTGCCTGCGTGAGGTGGACTCAGCAACACTTTACGCGGTACATCCTACGGTGGTGTGGAACCCCATCTTGGACGGAGAGTTCCTGACGGGATATCCGAGCCAATTGGCACAGCAGGGGCAGTATGTTCGGGTGCCCATCATCACAGGAACCAACACGGACGAGATGTTCACCATCGCGGGGATCAAGGTCGCCAACACGCAGCAGGACATCTTTGACGACATCTTCTACTGGCGCTCGTACTCGCTGACCCCGCCGACGGTCCAGCGGCTCTTCGAGCTATACCCTGACGACCCGTGCTACTCGCCGCCCTACGCCATCACTAACTGCAGCACGGGCCCCTCGGGAAGCGGGCTGCAGTGGCGGCGCGCGGCCAAGATCGGCAGCGACCTCGTCATGAACGCGCAGCGGCGGCACATGGCAGAGCTGCTGACGGGCTCGGGACAGGCGACCTACAGCTACCGGTTCGACCAGCGCATCTGGAATGGCGCGGTGTGGGACGGCGTCAAGCACTTTGAGAACGTCGCCTTCAGCTTCCAGAACATCAGCGGTCTGCTGGGAGCCAGCCCGCAGTACGACAGCCACGCGCGGCTGGCGCACGGCATCGGCCAGGCCTACGTGCTGTTCACGGCGGGGTTAAATCCCAGCGGCGGCAGCGGGGCGTGGCGCTACAAGGAGGAGAGGATACTCCCCGCGTGGCCCAAATATGATCTCGTCGCTCCGAGTAACATCGTGCTCAATGCTACCCTGAGCTGGGTCGAGGATGACACGTGGAGGCGCGAGGGTATTGCTTATATCAACACCCCCGAAGTCACCAAGGAGATGTTGGGGTAGAGGAATATGTTTTTTTTTTCCTCATGGCACGTCCTGGTAATGACCCTCCTTTCAACAGCCTTATGTGTTGAACAGACTTGGGCACATTGCCATTGCTTGTATTGAGATTGCTGTGGTTTCAACCCAAAGCATCTTTATTGCTTAATTATGAATATTTTCCCGGTATTCGTGCTTCAGGAGGATAAACACGATTACACCTAAAATTTAATTAGCTACCAGTATGTTGAATCACCATTCATTGGATAGTACCACTCGCCTTACGCCCAATAAACTGCAAGCAGTTAAGCCAGAGAGTAGACCTTCAGTAAGAAACGCATTACCTACCTACGCGATCATGACGGTGCAACCGAACTTCAGTCCTGTCAGCTAGTAAACGCTCCTACACTCGAATCTAGAAGCTGGCCGTGGGATTTGCAGACCTGGTTGGTAAGTGTTACATAATGGGATTTGTTCTGGAGGGGAAACAACCGGGAACAGACGTACAAAGCTAGATAACAGCCGCGACAACAGTGGGATGTTGCCCGCTCTATTCCGCGCTGTAGGATCAAGTTCGATGGTAAGATCTCGACCGACATCCGACTCCCAATCCACCTCCAGATAACAGGGTTTGTCCTAAATCAGTAATCCCAAGCGGAGAACCCTTTAGGCTAGGACAATCTCCCGCATATAGTTCTGGAGAAAGGAGGAGCATTCAAGATCCGTAGCCCCACACTGATGGGACGAAGTAAGCTTTGTGGGCTGCAGGCTTGGATTCTTGGTGAGCTAGTGCTACGTTATGATTAAGGGCGCCTGCAAGGGACCTAGTAGCTATGTCTGGATTACTGACAGGGGCAGCCAAATTTAGCCCTGGACACCGCCCCTTCGGGTGGATGCGCCATTCCCACCCAGTTGTGTGCCCCTTCAAAGGTCTTAAGCTATGCCCTGGTATATATCGGAAAACACGACGATGATTAAATTAGGCTCTGATATTAAGGGCGACTCCAGAACCCGTCGTCCCATCGCTTAAGTTTAAATATCTCCATCCTCTATAAAGTGGAGGGATGTCCTATTTTTAGCTGTACCTTTTGATCCGCGTAATACTGATTTCCAGTAGTGACAAGACGTTGGAGGGCAGAGCGAGGAAAGCCTGGCTGGCAATGAATGCCCCCCAAAAAGCAGTGTCTTAGGTAGTAACTTCTACTTTACTTTTAGTCACTGGCCAAAGATCGGAAGGTCGTGGCACCATATACAAGCAAGCCATTGGGAAAGCTTATCCATCCTTATGTGCCGATTTCCTCATTCCTATCGCGATGGGACGGCGAACCTCCCGGTACTACGTAATACCGGATCCCATAGCGTTCCTGTTTTCAATATTGGTTTCTATTCATGCATCGAACGCAGAAACAGGCTTCTTCTGTCCTGTGGCAGCGTACGAGGGAAATCGGAACGGATAATTTGGGGTAGAGAACAGGGGGTTTAGTAAATCTGCATCGAAGTCGATTACCGCATCCGGTAATCGTTAACCAATCCGTCCATGGTAATTTACCGGAATTCCGCTTACCAGCCCGCGTTTGGCGGCCAGACAGTGGAGCCTCTACGTTGGCAAATTAGTCATCCCATACGAGTACAGATCGAACAGTACTTCTCTAACTAGTGTGAGCCTACTTACGTGAGCCGGTAGACCGGATCTAACTTATACTGCAAGCAATCAAGGGGCATGGGGCAGAATCTGGAGACAAGATAGCCAAGTACTGGCGAGCAAGCGGAGTGAATGTGCGGCTGGATAAGGAGTGCAGATACTAGTATTGACAATCCAAATACAGGTCCAGCAATGGCTGTTGGGTACGGTTGACTTATCTTCTCAATCATAGTCAAAGTACTATAGAAGGATTCGTCCAATAAATAATCAGGCGCGCTATTACCTACAGTCAGCCGCGTGTTCATGCGTGGCCTGGCAGGCTTCCCGCCCGTTGAGCCTCTAGAATTGGTTTCCTCATAGGAGCTTTAATTTCGACGCACTACAACGTGGTATCTCCCCGCAGCAAGTTGGCCGTGAAATCGATGCATTGCGCTTCGTCCGGGCCGAATTAGCCCCACTGCGTACCAGGCTACCCCAGACAGCATCCCAGGGAGTACAGGAACAGCAGCTTGCTCGACCAGGTCATACCAGCTCCAGGTATCGATACGCCCGCGCTAGGAAGGTCTATTCTTTGCCTGAACTCTAGTTATCTTCTTGACCTGAAGGGAATAGTCCACCCATGCTCGCCTAGATATGCCTGATATGTCAGTTGTACGAATCTCGCGATACTGAGCAATGATGACCCGTTACATGTCTTTAGCGCACTTTCCAACAGAAGCAATCCTTCGGTACGTCTGTGCGTCAAGACATTCGACGTAATCATGCGGATTATCAACGAGGATAACTTGGATCCCCACGGGAGTCCAAGGCCGGATCAGGCTGCTGGACAATTTACTATATAAGCCCTGCTTCACGAGCATCTGTCACAATATTGGCCTTTACCAGTCAACCCACCAGTCTATTACTTCACTTCAGCCTCATTAGTGCCGGTTTCCTGGGCATATTATCAACGTTGGAATCATGAAGTACTTCGCTGTCCTCTCGTCTTTGGCCCTTGGCCAGGTTGGAGCTTACTTGGTCCAGCCCGGCGGTACGGCGGCTCCTGGTGCAAACTCGGCCTGCAGCGAATGGGTTGATGCTGTGGCTGACTTGACATGTGCCGAGGTTGAGAGAACCTACGGTGTGTCGGAAGCTGATTTCGAATCATATGTGAGCATATTGCCAACTTGACACCGCGTACCACACTCTATACTAACATATACAGAACCCAACCCTGACCGAGCTGGGCAGCGGTTGCACTATGATTGTGGGTCTGTACTACTGCGTTCAGATCAACTATGGAGCGTCGACGGCCACCACGACGTCCTCTTCGGCATCCACCAAGTCCACCACCACCTCTGCCGCCACCACCCCTACCACTCTGATTACGTCCACTACCACGTCCACGGTGGCAACCACAACTTCCTCTGGCAATGGCATCACTACACCGACCCCCATTCAACCTGGTATGATTACTAGCTGTGATTCCTTCCATTACGTGGTAACCACCGACACCTGCTACGATCTTGCCATGGATAACGGTATATCTTTGGACGACTTCTATGAGTGGAACCCCGCCGTTACCGACACGTGTGCTGGTCTCGATTACGACTACTACGTCTGTGTCGGTATAATTGGAGAAACCGTCACTACTACTACTGCTGCTACAACCACAACCGCTGGCAACGGGATTACCACCCCCACTCCTACCCAGCCTGGTATGGTCAGCGATTGTGATGTATTCCACCTCGTGGTAACTAATGACTCCTGCTACGATCTTGCCATGGATGCCGGTATCTCTCTGGATACCTTCTACGAGTGGAACCCCGCCGTTACTGACACGTGTGCTGGTCTCGATTATGGCTACTACGTCTGCATTGGCACAGTTGACGAAGCCACTACGACTACCGCCACTCCTACCAAGACCAGTGGTAACGGCATCACCACTCCCACTCCTACTCAGCCCGGCATGGTGAGCGACTGTGATGTCTTCCACCTTGTGGTAACCAATGACTCCTGCTACGATCTTGCCATGGATGCCGGTGTCTCTCTGGACACCTTCTACGAGTGGAACCCCGCCGTTACCGACACGTGTGCTGACCTTGACACGGGTTACTACGTTTGTATTGGAGTCGAGTAAACGTTAATCATAATGAATATCAAATCATGTACATAGCTCAAATGGCGACTACTATACAGAACAAAGTGAAACCAAATGCATATATCACTTGATCCTTCCACGATGCCTCCTTGTGCCGATAATTATTCATAATCTATCAAGATGGTGCTGATTTCACAAGCTCTCTGCGGCACAGGCTCGGACAGAGTCCTATCTCCGGAAACCAGTCTGCGCGTGACCATCGTACGGCCAATGATATTTCGAACTGGTATCAATAACTCCACATTTTCATCTTCAAGTTAGAGATTTGGTGCATTATTGGCCAGGACCAAGATGCTCTTGTATGAATATAATGCAAGTGGTGAGTTGCAAATAACACCATGTCTGTCGTGCGGGGTCTCTAAACCAAAAGGGGGGTCAGCAGGTGGAAGCAGAATGTTTACAAACCCTTAAAAAGACATGAATGAATATGACACACGTTTGAAAGGCGTTACAGTTGCCATTGATTCCGAGAAGCTTCGCTACCGAGCTGCTTGACGTTTCCATAACTGTGTAGTAACTTTACCCTTCCTGATGTCTGTGCCTGTCCCATAATTCCCATGATGGAGCCCGCCGCCCCCCCTCAATCGCTTCCCATCATCATGCCACCCGAAGAGATCCTTCCGGTGATGCAGAACGTGGTGGCCGAACTCCGTTCCGTCCGTAATGAAGTCGTACATAGCACCCAACCAGCCGATGCATGCTTCGCGAATGTCATTAAACCTCTAATTGACGTTGAAAACCGGACACAGGGAGAATTGGGCGTGATTGCCATGTTGCGATATGCAGCACCTCAATCGGCCTCCCGAGAGGCATCTGAGGAGGCGAGCAGCCTGTGGAGATAATGTGACATGGAGTTTAAATCCAGTGAGGAACTATACCTCCTGATCAAAGCCGTGGGCGAAAAACGTGAACGATTAGATGCCAATGCTGCCAAATACCTCAGAAAGCTATTATTGAACTTTAGACGACAAGGACATGGGGTGCTCGACCACGATGAGATTCAACAGTATACGAAGAGGCAACTTCAAATCAAAGACTTGGAACGCCAATACAATCAGAATATCAGGGTGGAAGATGGAGCCCTCTATATCCCGCTAGCAGATCTCGATGGGGTACCACAAGAGTCTATCGACCGCCTTTCTGGTGAGGATGTTCGTCGCGGGCGGCCGAGTCCCGAAGTAAAATGCCCAGATGAGCTCCTGGAAGGCATCGTTCAAAGTCGTAACCAGGATCGGGCTTTTTGGTACCTGTCTCAGCTGTAAGTTCCCCTACATGATCTTCTATCTCTTTTACTAATCTACGGTGTAGAGCGTGTTCTCAGTTTGACTTGAAGATTCACCATATGAAAACCCATGACGAGTGCGTCAATCTGGATTTAACTCGTGTATACAACGATACGATGTTTCAATTGAATCTGTGGAAGAACATCGACCAAGAGGACCAAGGTCATGGCCAGTCGGACTTCGGGCATATCATGGCCGGATATGATGCTGGCTATTATTCTTATCTTAGGTACAACTACAAGCACTGAAAATATCCCCAATCCCGCTCAATGGCCACTAGAAAGGCTAATATAAACCCCACATAGTGCACACGTCTTCGCTGTAGATCTTTTCGAATCAACGTTTGCTCAAAATGCATATAACCAGGACGCTTGGGAGGGGTATCGCCGTGGAATTCTTGAGCACGGTAGCAGCCGGGATGAATTATCGATGATGGAAGAATTTCTTGGGCGACAAATCAACCCTAAAGTATTGATGGGAAGTTTCAATAGACGGGATTAAACAAAAAATTGCTTGGCACTATGTCATTGTTGTGCCGAAGCTAGGTGTCCGAGAAGTTCTGGCATGTTCAATTTAGGAAGGACGTGAGGTCGAAAACAGTTCAGCGTCCCAGCCGCGACTATAACGCAGGGCATAAAACCGACGACGAAACTGAAGACCACACTAATCCCGATGGGCATACTACAAAGCAGCTTTGATGCTTGCCCAAAGATTCAGACTAGCAACACCCCAGGATACCGCACCCACAGTCCAGCCGAGAGTTCCTCTTTCCTTCACCACCAAATCAATCGCCTCCACAGCACCTGTCAGAATCATTGCCTTGAAAGCAGCGTCATAAATCTTCAGAACGGCATCCCGAGTCAAACCAAACGGCTCGAAATCATCTGAGAAACCCCTCAACGGCCCAAATTGGACACCGCCTATCCATTCGCTCAGGAACACACGGAGCGTAGCTCTTCTGTATTCTCTGGCTTCGACCTGGGAGGAGTGCGACTGAACGAAATTATCAAATTCTGATATTCCCTTAAAGGGAGAGTAGGCTGCCTTGCGTGGGAAGTTTGTTGGTACTGGAGCCCGTCGGAGCAAAGAGAGAAAGGACCATTGCCAGGTAGGACTACTTAGTATCTTATCTGGATTGTTTTCTTCTACTAGATTTAGCTGTGTATTCTTCGGGTTCGAAGTGGAACCGAATATAGACGCAAATAACTCGGGATCTGAAGACCATGCCGTGCGTGTACGTTCGTCATCCAGCAATTCGCTCGTGAATGCCTCATACGAAGTGTGGTAGTGCACGAATCTGGAGTAAAATATTGGGCTGATGACTTGGAAAAGGATCGGTTGAGGAGAGCTCGCAGCAGTCGGAGAAGATGGGGGCGTCGTGGAATCGTCCAGGGTCTTATTGCGCTCATCGAGTCTAGCAAGAGAATGGAAAGTTTCCGATTTCCTGCTGTGCTCGCCTGGCGTGATATAAGTGACTGAAATAGGAAATGGCTGGTTCTCTATGGATTCCTTGAGGAACAACCGGAAGCTGCGCTCGATTATTCTACAAATAATGTTAGCCTTTTGTCTGTTGTCTTACCAGTTTTTAGAATTATGCTTACTTCTCAACAACCCTGGCTGGCTTTCCTAATGCTGTTTTCAAAGGCTCCGGTCTTGACCAAGTGCTAGGTGCCTTCAAATAGATTCTAGCAGCTTCGGCCAAGATCCGATAGGTCATAAAGGTGCACGTTGGAATGTACCACCACAGCAGTATGAATGATAGCTTTTCTCGAAGTGATGCTTCGGAAACATCCAGCCCTGGCGCGCGGGAAGTAACGCGAGTGACCATAGCTGGTCCCCCTTCAGGCTTCGTGAGTGTTACCAGAATATCTAGCTGATTTGACGTTGAAGCGCATGGGTCGCATGTATCGATCGTATACCCCCCTGTGGGAGGCATAAAAGGAGAAACATGGATATCTTTCCCGAAATGCCCACGAAAGCTGTAGGGACTGGTCGATCTTGGTTCGCCTTCTGGCTTTGGTGGGAGGGCTTGGCGGACAAGCCACATGCGACGTTCACCATATGAAGTGTTGAGTTCAGGAATAATAGCTGTAAGCACCTTTTCCGCGGAGTAGAGGTACCAAAATCCTAGCGGATTGTCTACCTTTCCGTTGACACAGGGCACTGCTACCAGATATGCATAAGCCCATTCGCTTGGATCCGCTCCCTAAATGCATCATGCGAAATTAAACTAATTGTCTATCAAAAACTCAGATACAGAAATCTTCATACTTACTTCAGATATCAGGAACTCCCTCAGTTTCTGAGACATCGTCATATGTTTCGCTCCCCTGATTAAATGGTCTTGCGGTCTTAAACTGAACCAAGCCCTTTGAAATGGCCATTTGCTCTTCGGATCAGGAACTTGATCAACACAGAGAATGGGGCTATAGCAAGCATGAAGTCCAACCGGTATTCCACAATAGAGATATGAGTGGTTAAAATTATCCTTGAATTGAGTCATACGTCTGTGCCTCAAATGGCAAGGGAAAAGAATAGGTTGCCCATGCAACTCCTTTGGCTCTCTTCCGTAGTCAGTAGAGCCTTCGATTATTTTCTCCTCGCCGGAAGGAATGGGCTGGGTGGTAGAATGCGAGCCAAGCCCAAAAAGTGTCGACATTGAGACTGGACATAGACCTGCATTTGAATTCAATGTATGAAGCTGCGCTCGTTTGGTGTCGTTAGGTGGATGGTGTGATGAATTTGTTGCAGTCGCAGGATTCAACTCTCTGTCATTATATTTTGAGTGCATATGTTCTGCACGGTGTTCAAAGCTAGCTAGTCCCAGAAAAAGGGCGAGGGATAATGATATGATAGTCCATGTAGAAGGCTTCCACGTCAACAAAAGTGCAAGTAAAAGATTATCCAATAGCAGTGATGGAATGTCTTGTTCGACCAGGCTTCTCATGACACTCGAAGGGATCATCGAGAAGCCAATCGCGAGGAACTCCATTGTGTTGAAAGATGATGAACCTAGGGTTGTGCGATGAACATTGTAGTTAATCAAAATATGAGGAAGACGCAATTGCCTTTTTGATAAAATTTTCACATGCTTCTTTAACGATGAGGAAAAGACTTCCGAATAATCTGCCGTTGCGGCAGTACCGGTATTCAGCGGGCCTTCTCAGCCGCAAAGACAGCGCTAAGAGATAATAATGCCCCTTCAGCTTAGCGATGGCTTCCTATTCTGCAGTGACAGCGTAAATCGTTCCCCAATTGGATCCATCTTTTCTGCTTTTGAGCTCCCGATATCAGTAATGAGACCCGCTTTATGGGGACTAAATATTCATGACTGGCTAAAATCAAACCACACTAAACCAGGGGAGATAGTCTGTATGTGACCCATTTCACCCAGATTCACAAATCAGAGTACAATAAATGTCTGAAGCTTGAGTTTTCAGCTCTTCCCCGATGCATCGGCCATTCCGTATCGAGCCAGCCGGAAGTTTTGACTGGTAACACGTAGCGGTCAACGCCGGCAGCAAGGGTCGCTATGGCAAAAATAAAGCCTCTTTTCGTAACACATGCAATGTTATCGGGTTCCTCATTGGGCGGGGAGCGATTTAGTGAAAGATTTGATGGCGTGGAGACCCCGTGGGTGTCGTACGCGTGTATAGTTACGCATATATACATATGAATGAAGCGAAACAAACAAAACCTTCAGCAGTAAGCCTCGGGACAAAAGCCTGACCCCTTTTTTTCATCACATCATAACACTGGAAATATGGAACAAAAAAGGGAAACTCTTTATTCCGACGTCGTGATAATCGGAGCCGGATTCTCCGGAATCAACGTCGCCTGCCAGCTCCAGCGAAAGTTGGGGGTCACAGACTTCATTATTTACGAACGAGCGTCTGACTTCGGCGGTGCTTGGTTTGCAAATCAATGTAATCATAACTCGACTTGAGGCTCTCGTGTTGTGAACCAAATCAGAGCTGATACTGAGCATAGATCCTGGATGTGGCGTCGACATACCGGCGGTATTGTATTCGCTCTCATGGTTTCCGAATCACAGCTTTACCAGCGCATTCCCCCCTCAGAAAGAGATCCTCGAGTACATCCGGCGCGTAGCGGTACGATTCAATGTTCCACGACATATCAAACTGGAAACAGAGTGGACAGGTGCTCGCTGGTCAGAGAAGACTGGCAGATGGTGCATATCTCTAACAGATCTCAAGACTGGTACAAGTTTCATGCATGAGGCCAAAATCCTCATATCTGCTGTTGGGGGCTACACAAACCCACGATATCCGCAGTTACCTGGAGCTGAATTCTTCCAAGGGAAGTTGGTACATACTGCATGTTGGAGTGACGATGTTAATCTTAGAGATCAAAACGTCGTTGTTATTGGGAACGGATGTAAGCATATTAGTCATGAATATGTCGAATTAGTTCATCTTGATAACCCGTCTAGGCTCTGCTTCCCAAGTGGTTCCAGCTATTGTGGACGAAGTCAAGAGTATCATTCAGTTTATTCGAGTAAGTTCTGCAGTTCTGGCGCATATTTGACTGTACCTTGGAAATGGTAGTTAACCATTCTATTCGGCAGAGCCCTCAATATTACATCCCAATGCCCAACTTCCGCATCCACCATCTCTGGAAATATGTTTTTGATCTTTTACCGTTTCTTCTCGTATTTATACGCTGGATGATGTTTTGGATCCTTGAAACCGCTCTGGTACAGTTCTACAACGGAAAAAGCGGGCAACAAGCCCGTGAGGATGCTACGAAAAAGAGCAAAGATTATGTTAATGCAACAGCCCCAGGTATAGCCAGCTCCTCTCCTCGAAAGGTTGTCCAAGCTGACAAGTGACAGAACACTACGTACCACTTTTAACCCCATCGTATGACCTTGGTTGTAGAGTAAGTCCTTTTTTTTCCCCCTTCCCTACATATAAATTTTGCCAGCTAACCTCGGCACAGCGACGAATCCTGGACCATAAATATTTGAAAACCCTGCATAATCAGAAGGTGCATCTTACAAACGACCCAATAGCATCAATAAGACCTAAAAGCGTCGTAACTGCATCCGGGGTGGAGTATCCTGCAGACTTGATTGTAAGCTATATCATGATGGTCCTGCCTGTTCTGACCTTGAAAGTCCCACTGAACCTTGCTGCAATAGATTCTAGCGACGGGATTCAATTTCACCCAATGGCAGGCAGACTCCGTCTTTGGGCGCAACGGCATCTCTATGCAACAACACTGGGAAAAGTTTGGTGGAATTGAGGCCTATAAAACCGTGGCCATGAGCGAGTTCCCTAACCTGTTCTATCTACTTGGCCCCAATTCAGGCAGCGGACACACCTCGGTTCTCTACTCCATAGAATGGTTGGTACTCTTCGCAAATGTGTGTCTTCAACTTATTCCTGGCGTGGCTAACACATACGAAAAAAACCAATCAGTGCGACGAATCTTGTAATCAAGCTAGCGAAACCGATCCTTGAGAGGCGAACAGGTTCCATTGAAGCGAAACAAGAAGCAGAGATGGCCTGGTGCAACACAATACAAAAGGCTCTATCGCAAACTGTGCTGACTATGAGCTGTTCTAGCGTGGGTTTCCTTTTTAGATTCTTCTTCGGAATCTAGACCAAGGTATTTTCAGTGTGCATTTTTGGCTAATTAATTTGCAATCTAGCAATTCTCCGATCCTAATACACGGTGGAACTTTTTCTCCTATCCGTTTAGTTCTTTCAGATTCTGGGTTGAGACAAAGTTTCCGGATATGTCACACTGGTCATATAGCTGAAAGCTTGTAGCTTGTGTAGGCATGGCGTTTGTTGATTTAAATCAATTAGACCCTATCCTACCAGTCGGAATATTTCCCCGTTGATCTCTTTTTTAAACCCATGCTGTTCTTCGCTTCATGCTTACTCTACCACATGGCCTGCTATATTTTCAACATACAATGAGAAATACCTTGACAGCCGGATTTGGGGAGTTGGACTATGTACGATCACATGTACCGATAGTTCAACTCTTCGAGTTTCGGTACCCTTTTAGTAAAAGGATAACACTCAGAGCAGTTCCAAGCCCTGTTAAGCCGACAGAGAACCACAAAGCAGCACGGTAACCATCGAGCAAGTCTGCTTGAGTATGACCAGCATGATTAATGTTGATTTCGGTAGTACCAGCAAAACCAAGACCAAGTGATATGCTGTAGTTGACAATGGTCATAACTATACTCGCTCCCATAGCCTGGTATTGCCGAGGCATTGCGCTTGCGAAAATACTATGGTGGCGGGCGAGGATGTATCCATTCCAATAATGGCGATGATTGTGCCGAAAAAGAAGTAGGTCCAATGGTTGGAATCCGGGGTCCGAAAGGCCATGAGAATGGATGTGAGTAGATACGCAATGACCATCGGAGTCCGAAGATACTGAATGATCTATAGCCTTGTATGGATACACTTTCGGCTTCTACATGAAGATTTATCAGTTAGAACTCCGTGATCAGATGATTTCTCAGTTTATTTTGACTTCCTCACCACTCGAGCTGCCATCAGCATCTGGGGAATTTATATTGTCTTGGAGCCGCATAAGTAGTCTCATAGTCAGCAACTGTGCAAAAGCTGCCTAGTTCCATAAGATTTGTGCCAGATGCACTCATATCGTTACACACCAGCTGTGCATCTCCTCATCACCTCGACGAGTTTCCCTTCTGCCTGCTCCACATCCCCTAGTACCGTCCTCACTGACCAAGCCACGAATCCATCTGGTCTGACAAGAACAGCCCCCGAGGGTTCAACCGCATAACGCCTGGCGAATGAACTATCGGCGTTAAAAACTAGCTTCTGCAACTCGATTGTGGGCAAATTGTGAACTGTCTCATTGGCTTGCTTCGCTGCCAATTCCCAAATTGTATCAGCCGCGCCAACGAACAATACAAAGCCCCTTCCGAGGAAGTGGGCAATAGGGAATGGCGTGGCCACATCTACTGTGTTCACTAGAACGTGATGCGCCACCGATCCCGGACTCGCAATTGCGGTTTTTGTATCTTCCGTGATTCGGCCGGGCTGCCCCTCTGCAGCACACAAAGCACCCGAGTTGTACCTGTACGCCAACTCCAGATCAAGATCAGGTACCTCGCTGATTCCATGCTCTGCAATCAAGTACTTCAGGGATGGTTCGGTTCGCGAGACATAATGGCAGAGAGCCTGGTTTACGGTCTGCCTGGCCACCGGTAGACGCTCTGCCTCGTACGTTGACTGTACCAACCAGTCAGTAGCCTTACCCTGCAGAACATAGGCGAGCTTCCATGCAAGGTTATGTGCATCCTGTACGCCCGTATTTCCTCCGAAGCCGCCGCTGGGTGGCATGCGGTGAGCTGCATCTCCTGCGAGTAGAACGCGACCCTGACATATGCGGTCGGGCACATCCGCGATGGCATTCCACGTCGTCAGCCTCAAGATCTCAAAGTCAACATCTGCGCCAATCGCTGCACGCAGGTACTCAGCCGCCTTGTCCATAGACATCGTATCTGCCGGATACCGACTCTCTTCACTTCCCTGGGCACCAGCGGCATTAATCACGAGAAAGCTCTCTTGTTTTTCGCGGTCGAAGCGGAAGAAAGCCCGGACGAACTCATTCACTACGTATATAACGCCGCTGTAGTGAGCGTTTGCCAACGTTGCCAGCTTCTCCTTGTCTTTGATTTGGAAATAGATTGTCAGTGCCCGGGAGAGTAGACCCGGTCCACGGGTTGGGATACCCAACTTGTTGCGGGTGGTCGAGCGAAATCCATCGGCTCCTACCATGTACTTTGCCCTCACTTTCTGATGTGCGCCTGTTTCGATGTTGCGCAGGAGTGCCGTGACGCCATTGGCATCTTGGGTGAAATCGATCATTTCAATCGAGAACTGGATTTCGGCGCCCAACTCTTTGGTTTTGGCCCTCAGAAGCGGCTCAAGAGCTTGTTGCGTAAGAAACAATCGCTTCGTTGCCGATACCTCCTCAATTCCCTGTTGAGGTCAATAAGCTAAAAAGCAAACTGGTTGAGCTTTCGAATCTGGTTCACCACATACCTCATTAACATCGTCGAGATAATAGTAGAGAAGCTTTCCTGCGAGTGATTCAATTACCACTATACACGTTTTCTCATCGTAATACTTGAGTGATTCGCTTTGCATTATTTCATAGAGACCGAGCTCTTTGAAGGCTTGCATAGTTCGAGCTGAAATGAATGTAGTTAGTAACTCGTCCCACTTCATCACACACCTTGTACACAGAGGCGATTTGAGGCATACTGACGCATCATCAACGTGGCTCGAGGGTGGATTGCGGTAGACGTATGTTTCTCAACCGTAAGACACCCTTCCAAGCCATGGTGGGCGAGAAGCGCAGTTAGTGTCAAGCCAACTATAGACGCTCCAACTATGAGGACAGGAACCTCTCTGATTTCTTCAACTGAACCTTCCATTTTATTCTGCACTTTCGTCTACTATGCCAATTGTAATTGCAAGCCTGTATATTTTCTAAATGTGAATGATAGCCTGAGTAAGCCTACATTTGTCTTTAGAAAGCGGGGAAGAAAATGAAGAAGCGTGTCCCAACCAAAGGAACATCGATGCAACGTCGTTCCCTGCGCTCAACTAGGGAGGATGTCCGATAATTCCGACCAATAATCATAACAAGAGCGAAAAGACTTCTAAAATAAGCACATTGTCAAGTGGGACGAATTTGGAATGTACCGAGACACACTAACTACTATTCCTACGGCTGTGAGATTCGCTGCCCTCTTCGCACCGAAATAGGCCCAAACGAACTAATTTGAACTACTGGTAACGACGCGATGGCATAGCGAGGAAAGATAAACAGGAATAGATACCAGCCTACACGGTTGTCGCGAAATACGACGCGATGTGCTTCCACGCTGTCTATTAAGACAACAACCCTATTCTCGGCCGAAAGGTGTTGACATGGATTTATCGCCCATGTTATGGTATGTGCCACGGGCGATGGACTGACGTTGAAATCGCAGGTCTTTTCGGGTGCAGCAGGTATGACGTACGGCGCGCATGCCATCATCCAATTCGCTATCCCGGGGCTGTTTGCTGCGGACGGCAGTGGAGCTAGCAACAACTGGCGGACATATTTATTGTTGGAGGGATACGGGGCCAGATGCAGTGGATTTAAGAAGGCGATCATCGACCGAGGGAATTCGACTTTCTTCAAGCGTATCCAGGCGCAGGACATCATTGTAGGGAATTCGGGCACGGATGATGCGACTATTACGGCAGCTTGAGACCAAAAGGGCCATTAGATCATGGTATATACGCCCACCGGACGTTCTTTCCAGATTGACACGCAGTCTTTGAGGTCTTGTGATGTGCAGGCGAGCTGGTACAACCCCTTGAATGGGACATAGAGCGCATTTAGCTATGTGCAATGTGGGGAAAACACCACGACTGGCACATTTATACCTCCGGCAGCAACCGGCAACCTGTGACAGACTGGAAGCTGGTGCTGGAAGTGAATGCATATTTTCCGGGGACTTGCACACGCCCATACTAGAAACCTGATAAAGAAGCATATCGTATTAATTGCTTAATGCATCGCAAGTCTAACTCACATTAGGCGTACGTATACTGATGCTATTTGAACAAGCCTATTGGACGCAATAGCGAGATAAATCGGTAACATCAATAGTGGGGATACGTTTCTAGTTTCGTAATCCAGCCCAACTAACTTAATCTGCTTATAGCTTGTGGGCGGAAATATCAATGTGGAGCGGGGTAATCATATACGGCGAATACGACCTCATTTTGGGGATCTCTCTCAGAGCGTGTGGGGCATTCTCATGGGGAGCAATCAAGTAGACGACCGACTCTTATTTCGCTAGTGATCTTTACATCTTTCAACTTCTCAAAGACAATTGTGTGTTATACGTCCTTCTAACCCCGACAAACAGAGCACAATGGCAGACTCTAAGGAACTGCGAGCAACACTTACGAAAACGGCTACTGACTTTATTGATTGCTGCAACAAATTCACTGTCGAGGATGTCCTCTCTCTCCGTACCGATACCTGCAAGCACACTCACCTTCCCTCATCACTTGGCATCCCCACCTATAGCAAAGCAGAATACGGGGCGTTTTACGGCCAGTATGCCGGCATGATGAAAGACTGCAGCTGTGGGATAGTCGATGATAAACAGATGGTTGTGGATGTTGAGACCAGAAAGGTGGTGATGCATGTAAAAGTCAAGGGGAGTACTCCATTGGGGGAGTATGAGAATGAATACATGTGGATCTTGACGATGACGGAAGATGGGAAGATGATCGAGGATATAGTAGAATTCTGTGATTCGGCAAAGGCTCTTGAACTCCTTAAGAAACAACAAGCCCAAGCAAACGCCTGAAGCTGCAAAATTGACAATTGATTTGGAGGCCTGGAGAGTAACTTTTCGATTGGTTCTAGGTTAGGCAAATTAAGGTGATCCAAAGGATTTGTGTTTATTAGTAACAGCTTCCCGTCAGTAAAATGTAGCTAGCTAATCCCTTTTGTTTGGTTCGAACCAGTTGTACGACAGGTTTGAGAACTACATAGGTATCTTTAGTTTTCGCTTAGCATGTGGATTGCGCTAGCTCTGACTGTAGTTCTGCACCATATCAGAGACTCTCAGGTGTGTTCCTCAATCTTTATGTGTCCCAGTCTCCGAGTTAGTCTAGGAGATCTGTTCTTCAAGTTGTAGATCTTTGCTCTCGGCAGGTTCAATGCCAAGCTTAGTGTCACGATGAAGATCCATAGTCTGGCGTTTCCAGACGTTAACGTACAGGGGATAGCTTCAAGTGAGATGACCTGTCAGTACGCATATTCTCCTAACGAAGCCCAGGAGAGAAAAGACTTACATCCAGGCTAGAATATAACCCATAGCTGGGATAGCCATACCAGTATGTGCGTTGGTCCTGTCAATGACAGCGCCAGTCATGGGGGGGAACACCATTCCACCGCTGATGGCGGCGACCAGCAGACTGCCACCAAGCTTAGTGTGGCGGCCAAGGCCACGCAGACCAAGTGTGAAGATAGTAGCAAAACAGGCCGACTCAAAACAGAGGACTAGGATCAGCATGGCAATTGAGGTTGTTCCTGTTGTCGTTATGGCCGGGATGATGAAAATGAAGCATAGACCGAGGTATGTGGCAAGGACATAACGCGGCTTAATAGCCGGGATCATCATGAGGAAGCCCGCGAGGAATCGATTGAAAGCGTACAAGCCCTGGCCAACAGCTAGCAGATCAGCTGTCATAAAGGGGTTAGCAGATTGATCAGGAGTACTAAAACTCCCAGGTGATGGACTACTTACAGGCCTCGGAGGCGCTACGTCCAGCTTCCTTGCAGAAGGGTATGAAGTAGTTCTTGTAAAACGAGTTTCAGCATCCGATGAGTTTTTGTGAAGATGGAGTCCACTTACAGCTACAGCGACTTGGGCACCGACGTAACAGAACTGCGACCAGATAGCGAGAAATAGGTTATACTGTTTCCAGAAGTGGCCGGTTTCACAATCGGCAATCTCACTTTCTTGGATGTTCATATCCGCATCGGTAATCTCGGGCATCGGGGCGAAGAAGAACAGTACGATGAGCAAGGCAACAAAGCCAGCAACACCAAGATAGACCCACTGGACGTTGTCAAGTCCCTCATCGGTCGTGACGTTGGTGAAGAAGACACGGGCTGCGAGCAGCGGGGCTACAAAGGAGCCGATGCCTTGGACAGCCTGGGCAAGGTTCAGTCTGATTTCGGAGTACCTGGGAGGACCGCAGATGGCCAGGAAGCTAAAGGTTTGGTAAATAAACAATCTATGCCAGAAAGCCGCTTTTCAATGCCATGCAGGAATGAGTCCTTACGGATCAGCAGCAGTCTCCAAGGTCGACAGGCCAGCGCCAACGACGAACATGCTACCACAGAAACCACCGAAAGATCTCTTTAGGCCCGATGGCCAGAACAGCAAGCAGCCGACGACAAGGACACTGAGGCCTTTTGATCGTATCAGCACATCGAGTTGGTACACCATCGGGAATTAGCTATACGGTACTCACCAGTCATGAAAGTGACACGGAATCCATAGCGTCTCAGAATCCAGCCAGAGATGGTCGGAGGGCAGATGAAGTAGGCGCCGAAGTATGCCGAGGACAAGCCGGCAGCCATTGAGTTTGTTAGGTTGAGCGAAGTTTGGAAGTGCGAATTGAGGACTACAGCACCAAGTATTAGCGGATATGATCGGAGACGCGGCAGCTACAAAGACTCAGCAGAATCAACTTACCATCGAGTAGACCGTACGCGAATCCCCAGAGGAAGAAGAGGATGGTCACTACGGTGGATAATATTAGTTCTCAAACGTGATCACGTCCGCATTCCCCTGATTACTTACCAAGGGCATTTGGCAGCAAAGATTGCTTCGCAGTCAGATGATAACCCTGAGTCACCGTATCATCGGACACGGTGATCTTGCGTTTCCAGATCGCCATTTCGGGAGCTGAAAAGCGGTTGAAGTTGGCCTATGTGTGTGAGCAATCTGGGTAGCCAGCGGACTGCAGGATCAGGGTTATAATGGCAGAAGATATAGCAGTGGAGATGGGCTACCAGCAGAGCTGAGGACGGTTGACTTAGGACAGGTTTGGTAGAAAAGGAATGCTGCCCCTTCATATAGATATCTTCTGGTGACTGAACCTGAGACGCGCGCCAAAATAGTATCTCAAGTTTGCAATAGCCTCGACATAGAATGGACCAATCACCGCCTTGAGTTCAGACTTACATCGCAAATCGGGGAATCGATGGCCGGAACATGGTAACAGATGACCCGAGATCGTGGTCTAAGCACTCGACTGAAGGAAAGAAATATAGACGCCTCTAGCCAATACCGAGTGTAGAGTGACCAAAGATCCTATGGTGGAGTTGTTCTCCCCGTTCAGCTCTAATCTCTAGAGCCCCTTCTAGTGTGGGGAAATGCGGGGGAAGCGGTTACTTAATAGATGCCACGGGGGATGGTCTGGGCCTCTACACTGTCATGGAGTGTGCTAAACAGATGCGAAAGCCTCCACAAACTCGGCTTCCTTGTTCATACTATGGCAGGGTTGTCAGGTCCTCTAGTGCTGCCCAATCGGGCTGTCCACATCGGGAAGTGGGCCATGTAGCACGTTAGTAACTCCACCCCAAGTTTACGCAAGGTGATGGATGTCTGGTTGACCTCTCCCTCTCCCTCCTTGTTTTCTTCTTCTTCTTTTTTTTCTCCGGGGTTTTTCAGGGTGGTGGGAAGGGGACTAGCAGTAGTCGTAGGAACACTCATCAATTACAGTCGCGGCTGTGAGAGAGGTGTATGTGTAGTTCAAAGAGCACCCATCGTCGATAAATTTTGGATCAGCCAGAACCTCCATAGAGCAATACGCATCGCTTGGCCAAATAGCACTTATCACCACCGAGAAGAACGACGGAGAATATAAGAGGCGGCAAGGCTTTTGGACGGTAATGATTACCCGAATAGTTTGCACATGATGTATTAAGTTTAACGCCCTTCATCCTCAACTAAATAAGCTAATCTAGCCTGGCTGACCCCGGAGAATTTCCCCACAATCAAGGCGCACATTGTCCCCTCTCCACGGGCGGGAAATATTTCTTATTCTCCACACGTATTAGAGTACGGTCAGCACTCCCATAGAGACTAAAAGGTGGGAGGCCATCCATGTACTTCGGATTGCTAGCCAATAGCCCGAAAAATCCGGCGTTTACAAGCTTTGACTTTCGACGCTACCAGGATAAGGCGCAGTCCCTAGGAGACAACGGATCTGGAGCACCATCGCGTCAACACCATTTCTGGACACAGTCACCCTGACCACATGATGACACGACTGTGCGGGCATTCCCCAAATAGGACGCACTCTAGCACTCGGGCTACTATCCACTGTGGCACTGGCACCGTCACAAGCCACTGCCAACTCATTCACCCGGGGGGCGGGGGCGTCTGCGATTCAAAACATGCTAGTTCAACATTGACAGAGGTCCCGGACAAATTCGGGTCAAGGCTGTAGCTGGACCATGTAACAAGGTGGTCAAGAAAACCAGTGCTTTTATCACCCCCGATGCGCCAAGTGGCCAGGCAGTCACCTGATCGTTTTTCGGGAGTGATAAGACCGAGATGAAGGTTTGTTACCTACCCTAGCCAGCTTAGGATTAAGTCGTAGTGAATCAAAATCTCATTCCGCAGGCGAAGTTGACAGGGCTTCCCCGCAATCTCTTGTTATAGTGGATAGTTGTGAGAAATGCTCCAAATGGCAATTTGGAGATTGTCGAGGGTTGATAGCTGGGGGCGCCGCTATAAAGTCTCCCGAGGAACTGTGAATTCTGCCCTACACAAAGTCTGCCCTGTCAGAGTGTAAGTAAAGAACGGCCATCATGGTTTCACATACACTCGCAATCGTCTACCTTGCACTGACTACCGTGCAGGCCAATAGCCTTGGCACATTCAAGAGTCCGTCTGCTCAGTCTCGTCCTCGCTTTCGTTATTGGTTGCCTGATGCCTCGGTGAGCGCCGATGTCGTCAAGACCGATATTATCGAAGCCGGGGCCGTTGGCATGGGCGGCGTGGAGTTACTGCCGTTTTACAATAACGGTGGAGAAACTCCCCCTGCGAGCAATTGGTCGACATACGGTTTTGGTACGCCGGCGTTCAAGGATATCTTCCAAGCGGCACTCGAAGCTCACCGAGACAGCGGCATGATTATGGACTTCGCTTTGGGACCGAAGGCAGGCAACGGTGTGCCTGCCGAGGTGACTGATGATGGCCTTCAGTGGGATCTGGTAAGCATGATCCGTCCCCCTCTCTTTATTTTCCTAGTCACAAATGCTGACAATGTTTGGCTTCGACAGTACCCTGCATATACCACCGTGCCGGCCAATGGTTCCTATAGCGGGCAAATTCCCGGCTGGGGAACCGGAGAGTTGATAGCGCTTGTCTCCGGCCTCGTCACCTCGGAGACTCTGCTTGTACCCCCTTACAAATACTTTGGCACGATTGCCAATTACACACAACTGATTGTGAAGGACGGGACGCTTACAGACCATACCGCTGCGGTCTCGCCGACATCGGGTACCGTGGATCTATCATTTCCAGCAACGGAGAATACCAACACGACATATTGGGTCTTCGCGTTCTGGCAATATCGCACTCTGTACAAAAATCTCGAGTTCAGCTCCAACCGGTCGGAAACCATCTTCGACAATGGATCTTATGTAGTGGACCACTTTAGCGCCAATGGCGCACAAACTGTCACCAAGTTCTGGGAAGATTATATCCTGGACGAAAACATGATCGAGTTGCTTGGCGAGGCTGGAGGGTATAGTAAGTTGAGCATATTCGTTTCGATCCTTCTGAATCTAGGGGGCTAACTATACGGTCTCCAGCGTGGGAAGATAGTGTTGAGATCCAATCCAACATATCGTGGACACCGGGACTGCCTGCCAGATTCCAGGAAAAGTTTGGTTACGACATTAGGCCGTATCTCCCACTTATCATGTATAATCAGAGCAGCGGTATTCAAGGCGAGGTACCTGTCAATGTGCTTCTCGACACTACGGATGGCGGCGCAACCTACGTCAACGATTTCAGAACTGCAGTCCAAGACGGATATAATGAATATGTCGAAGCTCTCAACGAATGGTCTCGATCATATCTCAATTTGGGATACTCCTGCCAACCTTCTTATAATCTTCGTCTTGATATGGCCGCTTCGGTCGGTGTTCCTGACCTCCCGGAGACCGAATCTTTGACGTTCGATAATAATATCGATGCCTATCTGGAGTTTTCGGGTCCTGTGCATCTTGTTGGAAAGAGCGTTATCTCTATGGAGCTTGCGGCCGTTCAATTACGTGCTTTTAGCCTTTTCATTACCGATCTTATCTGGCTTGTAAATCGCGCGATTGTGGGCGGAGTCAATCAGTTCATCATCCACGGCCAATCATACTCTGGTAACTATGCCGAGACCACGTGGCCTGGGTATACCGCATTCTGGACGTTTTCTGATTCTAATCAGAATAAGAATCCGGCATGGAACCACGGGTGGTCTGATGCCATGGATTACTTGGCAAGAGCCATGTATTTCCAACAGCAAGGCTCCCCACGGACAGACGTGGCAATCTTTAACAAGGAGTCTGCCACAGACTTGATCGGGAATCTAAACGTTTATACTGACACAGACTTGACCTCGGCTGGTAAGAATATCCACTCTACCACTTTCATGGTAAAGCTAACAATGTTTTCAGGCTGGACCTATTCTTATATCTCTCCTGACAACTTCGACTTACCACAAGCATACGTCAAGGGCAACGTGTTGGCACCCAAGATGCCCGCTTGGAAAGCAATGGTGATCCTTGCTTCGCAGAAGGTTTCAATGGAGGCTCTCGGAAAACTTCAGTCGTATGCTGACGCTGGATTGCCAGTCATCCTCAGTGGTGGCTCTCCTGGGTATTATCCCAGCAACAATGCTGATTCACCTTCGGCAGCATTTAAACAAGCTCTTGCAAAGTTTGTTGCCTCGCCAAATGTCTACACGGTCGCACGTGGCCAGGTGGCCAGCAAACTTGCCGACTTAGGGATAAAGCCCCGCGCAGCTCCTATATCCAGCGGCTCACCATGGTACACTACGTATCGAGAAGATAGCACTTCCGACTCGGCCTTCCTCTTCATATTTAATAACGGCAATGCATCCACTGGTGAATTGGTAGTTCAAACAAACAAGACTCCATACCTTTTCGACCCGTGGACCGGAGAGCAGTCCACTCTGCTCAACTATCAGAAGTCTGACAGCACGGTGACCATCCCCGCAAGACTGGCGGCCAACCAGACTTTATTCATCGGTTTCAGCAATAACGGATTCGACGGCGAGATCAAAGCAGGAAACTGCCACACCAGTAGTTTTCCTCTTAACGTCATCGGCCACGAGTCCCCCGCCCAGAACTCCGTTGTTTTACACGTTGCTGCTTCGTCTGCTTCCGACCCGGTATTACTCAGCTCGGGAAAGACTGTGGTCGTCGATGGGACGAAGGTGCCCTCTGCCATACCGCTTGCCGATTGGACGCTTGTAGCCGAGCACTGGGAAGCGCCGGCAAACTTGTCAGATGCAGACGTTGTTGCAGTTAAGCACAACTCCACAATAACATTGTCTGCTCCTTTGAACTCGTGGGACAACATTCCCGAGCTTGCCAACGTGTCTGGGGTGGGCTACTACACCAGCAGTTTCACTTGGCCGCCCTCGTCCGGCGCAGAATCGTCATGCAGCTCATTGGGCGCGTACCTTACGCTTGATCCAATACTGCATATTGCGCGAGTTTGGATTAACGGTCGACGGGTGCCATCCCTCAATACCCAAGATCCCTTGGCAGATATCTCGAAATTTGTCACGCGAGGAGAGAACAGTGTTCTGATTATTGTACCAACTACTATGTGGAACTACTTACGCACCATCCTAAGCGAGGTAGAGGACGCCGGTTCCGCACCAAGCTTGCCTGGCTCTGCCGTTGGGCGGTTTCCCGTTGGGCTCGTGGGAACACCAAAGGTGGTGCCAGTTGTTAAGCAGGTCATACAATGCTAGTTTAATTGTTTTTTTTTTTATTTTTCTTGATACTGTTAACACGGAAATGTTGAAGATATTGGACATTGTAGTCCAGGGGGCTCTATAAATTAAAAGTTCTCGGGTTTCGGTCGTATAACAATAGCCGATATAGTAGAGAGACCTCCAATGGCTTATTCATGCCGCAACATCGTATCAAGATGACCTAACTTATAATCACTTTTCCACAGAAGTCGGAATATCTGCCATTTTATGAACCTCTTGATGATTTCTGGAAATGTTTTCTTTCCTCGTTTTCTCGCAATAGAACGACACTCGAAATATCCTAAACCAAGGCCCCGAATTTGCGGTCAGGGAGGGCTCCTAGTCCTACGCATGCAATTGGGTAGCGCACGCCGGAAATATCCCACGCTAGGGTGTACAGCATAAGCTTACATTATCTTCGGTCTTACTTATACCGACATGAAGATCTGGTGAAATCCCGTAGGAGCTCATATGCCACTAGCCTTAAGCTTAAATTATTCTTGATTTCCAAAACCATGTCGCCATTGCATCGATCGCTAGCCTACCTGCTGGTCTCCAAGATCTGCCATGATCGATCATATCCATGACCGCCTTCCAGCCACCTACTCAGAGCGGCGAGTCCATCCATCTTTCGCGGCCAGCCAGAGGTGAACACTGTTCTGCTAGACCTCGCAGCGACTAATTGTAGATTGCAGACGAGGAACGGCCGTCTTAATGTTGCTCCAGTTACCGTAGTCGCACTGAGTACCAAAGAACCTACATAAGTGGTTGTCCTCTATCAACACCCCTGGCGGGCAACAGCATGCAGAGCACTTGACACCTGACCAGAAATTTATCATCGGATAGAGCGATCCGAAAGCCCGCGAGCTCTTGGAGGCAATTTTACATGGGGCCAACCCATGCAATGCATGGAAATACTAGTCTTCCCCGACTGACTGGTTCCGAGCGAGTATTGAGACCCACCCCCGCAATACCGTAACCTGTGTGGGGAACCTGGCACAATCTGGCGAAGTTCGCCACGATATACGCGATCACCCAAGCTCGATTAACAGCAGGCGATTCACACTTTGGCCTCGCCCGTCGGGGTATTCTCTATCCGTAGTACATACAGGACACCATAAACATAGCTCTGTTCTGCTAACCGCGCCTCATTACCCCCGCTGACTGTGTACATGGTTCTGCTGAACAAACTTGCGGTTGGGCTCGGGGTGAACACAGAGCTGGTGGAGCTAAACAGGGCACTGCAATGCAACCCAAAGCTTCCATAGAAAGGGATCATAGGTATGGGATCATGGAGATAGGCGAGCTCATAACGTCGTATCGACACATAATGCGGGAGTGAAAGCACCCTAATGGGCCAAAGATCGACATCCACTAGCAGGTCATAATTGGAGTATGCTTAGAAAAGTGGCACAGCTGTATCGACCTGGCCTTTACCTTGAAACCCCAGCTTAGGGTAGAGGTAGTATTTCCTACTAGACCTCATTACAGATCCGATACTCCAACTTGAGGAAGACTTCGCGTTTAGTTCGCCCGAGGGTATGTTGTACGAAATATGGTGCCTTGATTGCTTGGAATCGGCATATAAGTTACCAAAGTTGGCATTTTATCCAGAGTGATGATACTTGCCTAACACCGCCCCCTCCCCCCCCCCGCCCCGTAGCATTCTAGGAAGTAATTCATCGAGTAAGGTCAGGGTCGACCTAAATCAACCCTTGTACAATGTATTTGTCCAACACCCTATTTTCCGTTGCGATTGCTACCCTGCTGCATGGCAGTGAGGCTGCTGTGGGGACCAATGATCAAGTTGAATCGAACATCAACTTTGGATCGTTTCAAACCCCCTCTAGCCTTGTGCGCCCCCGTTTTCGCTACTGGGCGAACGATGCATCCCTGAATCACACTAGACTCGCTGAAGATGTAAAGGCGATCGGCAAGGCAGGGGCAGGCGGGATCGAGCTCCTTGGATATTACCTCTATGGTGATTCTGCCAACTTCGGCGGCCAGCTGGCGTCTCCTTTGCAGACAGACTGGACAGTCTATGGCTTTGGTTCTCCGGCTTGGAGTAAGCACTTTCCCCTTGCACATAAGATGCTGCTTTCACAAGCTCACGTACTGTATTCAGAAAGCCTTGCCGATGCCGCACTGGCAGCCGCCAAAGAGAACAATCTTGTCGTTGATCTCGCAACAGGACCTAATCAAGGAGCAGGTGTTCCGGCACCATATAACCAGACCGGGCTTCTCTGGGACCTCTCGCCGTTTAACGAGACGGTGCCTCTAGGCGGCACGTTTGATGAGATCCTTCCCGGATGGGGTTCTGGGAAACTGGTTGCCGCTGTTACCGGAGTGGCAGTGAACTCCACCAATTCTACGACTGGTTCTACTGTCATCTTGCGCGACAGCTCTCTCACTGATCTTACATCCAAGGTTGGCTCGGACGGCCGGTTGAAAATTCAATTTCCTTCTGACTCCGGTGGTCTTTACAATATTTTGTTCGCCTATTACCTTATCCAATCTCATTACCGTGAAGTCCAGAGTCCAGACGAGGTTCAAATTGCAGTCACTCAATCCCCGATCACCAACTATAAACAGAATGGATCCTTTGCAGTTGATCACTTCTCCGCCGCCGGCGCACAGGTAATGATCGATTTTTGGAACCAGGAATTACTAGACAAGAACACCAAGAACCTGATAGCCCAGGCTGGCAACTATCTGTGGGAAGATAGCATGGAGATTGCTGCGACAATCTGGTGGACACCTCGTCTCCCTTCAGTCTTTAATTCCAATCGTGGTTATTCTGTGGCCAAATATATCCCTCTACTCATTAGCGCCACCAGTTCGGTGTCAAAAGTCAGTTTCGCGACCGATGAAGCTGATAAAGGCGCGAGTCATCTCGTAGATTACAAGCAAACGGTCCGTGAATGGCACCCACTGCAATTAATTCGAAGCTAATATCGGCTAACACGCACAGCTTACCGAGCTCTACCAAGAATATCTTACCACGCTGACTAAATGGAGCCGTGACCTCGGCATTCAATACTCGGCGCAGGTTTCATATAACCTACCCATGGATATGCTGGCCAGCATCCCAGTAGTCAATGCTCCAGAATGCGAAACTCTGGGTTTCAGCAACGTCATCGACAGTTATAGACAATTTGCTGGTCCAGCCAATCTTGCGGGCAAGCGCGTCATCTCCAACGAGGGCGGCGGTGAGATGGGAACGGTATATCAGCAGGCTATCAGCTCTCTCATCTGGTTCCTGAAACGTGGATTTGCTGGAGCGGTGAACAATTACGTCCTCCACGGATTTCCGTACTCTGGAAACTACGGAAATACGACTTGGCCTGGTTTCACGACATTTGCCTACATCTTCGCCGAGATGCATGGGCCTCGTCAGCCCGCATTTGACTTCTACTCTGACTTTTTGAATTGGGTCTCGCGCAATCAATACATCTTACAATCAGGAGTTCCAAAGAGAGATGTTGTGTTTTGGCTTAAGTCTGTTGACACGAAACCCTCTGTAAAATATAACTACACTGATTTGCAGCTTGCAGGCAAGTTTCTTTTTTGCATGATTGAAAGTTTCTATTCTGACATATCCTTTTAGGCTACACCTGGGAGTATCTTAGCCCAGACAATTTCGCGCTCCCGGAGGCCTACGTTTCTGACGGGCTCTTCGCACCCAACCGACAAGGCTTCAAGGCAATGGTTGTCAACTCAACCTCGAAACTCACACAGAGTGGCGTTACAAAGCTCGTCGAGTACGCAAAGGCTGGTCTTCCTATACTCTTCTACGGAGGCTTCCCATCAGATTATAGCGGATATAACCCCTGTGCTGCGAAATGGGCGGCTAGCACGGTCAAGACTCTGGCTCAATATAGCAATGTCCATGTTGTCCCAGCCGGGGGCATAGGAGGGGCACTACAATCGTTGAATATATCTCCCCGAACCTCGGTCAACGCGAATGGTACTTGGTACACTGTGTGGCGGGAAGAGAGCAAGGGTTCTAATGTCTACGTGTACATCTTTAATGATATGCCGGCAACCAATCTGAAGGGGTCGGCAACAATGACTATGGGAAGCATCACGTTTGAGACAACTGGTACACCTTACTTGTATGATGCCTGGACAGGGGACATCACTGCCATCTCTACTTACTCGCAAACCAACACTCACACTACAATTCCCCTCCAGCTGGCTGGCAACCAGACAGTCATCATCGGTTTCCACAAACAACAAACATCTGACCTGCATCTACAAAATACAACTCGCGGGATTCTTTCAACAACTGGCTCATCTGACTCCGTCACGGTCTATCGCTCGTATGACGAAGACTCTCGGGTTGTCCAACTCTCAAACGGCAAATCCCGAAATTTGGAGCCGATGGCTGTTCCCGCGTTCGCGCTCAGTAATTGGACTTTGGTAGTAGAGTCGTGGACTCCCGCAGATGATTTCTACGACGTTGAAACACGCAGCCGTGCCAACTCTACCTTCACAATCCCCAGTCTAGCATCATGGAGGTCAATCTCGCCGGCGCTCACCAATGTCTCTGGGCGAGGATATTACTCGACATCTTTCACATGGCCGCCAGCGCGGTCGTCAGCTCGAGATATTGGCGGTGCAATTCTCGACCTTGGATTCATTACACACACAGCCCGTGTTAAATTTAATGGGGTTGAGCTTCCGCCGCTCGACCTAACTTTGCCACGATCTGATATCGGCAGCTTGCTGAAAACAGGAACCAACTCGGTAGAGATAACAGTGAGCACGCCGTTGGGAAATGTCCTCCGCTCTTACTGGACCACGCTGAAGACAAGCGGGAAACTTGCGACTGCAACTCGTCCCGCCCCTCCTGTACTCGCAGACTACGGACTCCTTGCCCCTGTGACTGTCATTCCCTATCGCAAGGATATACTACAGTGATTTCGGGACTATGATTACAGCTGGTTAATTCTCATTAATATTTCTTTCACTAAATGGGTTGACCATAAGCATTGGATAAATTTGTCCGTTTTCCCCAAATTTTCATACTGACGCGTACCACGACACATATCTGATTCCATAATTCAGGAATCATAAGAAAATGAATGAATCGCTGCATAAGACATAATTTAATCCGATCTTATAGCTTGATTACAAAACATGATAAACGGTATTAGATCGTAAAAAAGGTGTAGACAAATTGCATATGAACACCGTGAACTACGTTGAACTTTGGCAATTGTTATTCAACGTGGAAGCATGAAAATACTAAGACATGCTATAAAATCCAGGCTGAATCGATCTTGGTCTCGCTCGAGTTGCGCAACACGAAATGGTATAATGGAAAAGCAAATCATAACAACATGAACGCAAAAAAAATGTCCAAGTTGTACAGCTCGCAGGTACTGCTGGTTCATCATACAGATACATCAGACAGACGATAAGCAAAGGGACCCACGAATTATCCGCTAGTCCGTAGTTATGCACACTCGACCGCCACAAAAGGGCAACGGCCGCGCATGGGGTTATTGATTGGGTCAGGCATCTTCCTGATGATGCACGGTCAAGAGAATCTTGGTTGCATTGGCGACAACACCCAAAAGTACTGCCCAAGGGAAATAACTTTTACATATTAGATAGATGGGGCCGTAGACGTTAAGAGAACGAGAGAATGTTCGATATATTTAAAATTGAATTTGATAATTTTATTCATTTATTCTTTTGAATTGCTGACTTTACATCGTTAGTGCCGAACAATAATTGCCAACACTGATCCAACTGTGGACGTTTAACTAGGCAGGCACGACTGGCTGCGGGGGGAAGCGACGCCCGACTTTTGTTGCAGCCCCACAAATGGGGATGGGGGACGGGCCACCCCCAGCAGAACAGCAGCCTTTTCTTCTCTCGCTTTTTATTTATTTATTTTATTTTCCCCATATCGGCACCCGAAAGCGACCGTATTTGAATTTGGGTTAGTCTCACTTGCAGGGTCCCAAAGGCGAACCAGCTTGTAGATCCTATATCATCACGTCCCGCCTTTTGGTTAGAAGCCTAGATAGCAAGCAATTGCGTACACTGCATCACATCCATCCCACTTTTTTGCTAGACCCGGAGACGCGGTTTTCGTGCGTGTCTCGGCCCAGTCTCGTTTCATTTACAGGGCTTGGCACTGTTAGGCGAGAAAGGGGAAAAGAAGGAAGAGAAGCCTTTCGACTGCCATTCAACTCAATCACAGCCTTGCGTAGACCCTTGCTGCTGCTGGGCATGCCTTCTACGCGCTCCAACAATGATGAAACCTCGCGTCTGGTTGCTGCTTGCCAGGATGCCTTCCACGGCAGCCTGCCCAGCGATCTGGTGAGCCCCGAGTTCGCCCCGGAGAACTTCCACGACAGGGACCTGCTCGAGGAGCTTGCCAACTTGGGCAAGGCCATCCTCGGCGATGCCATACGGGCCCAGTCTATGCTGGATTCGCAGGTCTCCAACCGACTGCAGAGCAGCCTGGTCAAGAAGCGGCGCGGCGCGCTGAGGGAGGACTTCCTCAAGGTGTCTGATGTCACCGCCGTGCTGGACCGCGTCCTCCACGAGAGCGACGGCCTCACCATCCACGTGAGCTCGAGGGATGAGCCCGAGCTGGTTTCAGACGAGGACGAAGATGGTGACCAGATCGCTAAGCAGCTGGAGTCGGAGAGCCCGCGAACGCCCGCTGAGAACGGCAGGCCCGCCGCGCGGCCACTGAGGAGCAATGGTTATGTCGAACCCCCATCCCCAGAGCTTGGAAGCTCCCCGGCACTACGCACCGCCCGCCACAAGAACATACGTCCTGCGGCCGGTCGCGCCAGCTTTTCGAGAGCACGAGGGCCGCGAGCAGCGTCAGCAGCATCACCAGTGGTACTACCACCACCACGCAGATCTGCCTCTAAGCGGTCCTCGGCCATCGTCCTAGAATCTCCACATCCGCGACCACCGCAGCCGCCACTACCTCAGAGCTCGGCTCGGCACCGCGGACTCAGCAGGGTGGCAAGCAGCAGTATGCTCGATGAGGGTGGTTACTACGGCAGCCGTGGCGGCAGCAGCAGCCCGGCAGGCTTGGCTTCGGGAGGTACTGGGGGAGGAGGTAGCAGCTGGCGGGGGAAGAAGCGCAAGCTTGACGACGCCGAGGAGCAGCTGCGCCGCGAGCTGCTGTCCATGGGCGCGGAGCTGCAGATCCTGGGCATCCGCATCCAGCATGGCAAATCGGAGGTGTCGCACCTGGCGCAGCGGGTGCTGGACCTGCAGCGCGAAGCGGTGGAGATCGAGGAGAAGGGCACCTCGGCGCGCGAGGGCCTGGAGCCCTACGCCGAGGCAGAAGCCGAGGCCAACGAGCTGCACGCCCGCTTACGCGCTAAGCACCCGGTGCTCGTGGGTGGCAAGGCCCTCGACGCGCTCACGCTTGCAGCCGAGCTGGCCGGCTCGTCGGTGCGGTGGGCCAACGACATTCTGGACGATCTCGAGGATGCGAGGGAGGCGAACCACCAGGCTCTCGAAGAGACAGGGGACAAGCTCGAGCGCGAGCGGGAGGACCTAGCCCGGTATATGTGTGACCATGATGAGCTGGAGGAGAACATTGCTCAGCGGCGAGAGGCACTTGAAGATATCCAGAAGACACGCGATGAGAGATTAATGGTAGATGACTGAGGAGGGCAGATGGGTGCCTTCCGCTGTGCCCCTTTGTCTAGTACTATTGGCCTGGGGTGCATAATACTGATGTACGGTATTTATATTTGGAATTCTTTGGATCATGGAAACAATAACAAAAGCACGGCAGTAGCTAATGAATTATGGGTAACGGATTTTGCGCATAGATGTTTACGAACGTCCTGCGGGTTAGAATAAATATAAACCATGGGACGGGATTACTCTGATTATGAGCGAAAACAACAAAAAGTTGCGAGACCATCCCACTTGTTATGAATAGGGCCATCACCAATCGTGCTGGCTCCGTCATAACTCCAGAACAAAAATGGCCGAATTCCATGATAGATCGATACGTCTCTTACAATAAACGAGTTCTGGACTGAAAGCTTGCTTGCTGACCAAAGAAAAATCCTCATTCTTTAGAGCAATTCAGCACGTCATGGACTGCCATCGCAATCTTGCCCTGGAGCATACTGTCCTGCCTCCAGCTGTCTCCTCTTCCGCACTTCCTCTGTCTCCGAGTCCTCACACTCTCGCCGTTTTGCCCTGGCAGGTATTGGTATTATCGTATTAGTGGCCGCCTCCGATGTAGTATCCCCCCTCCCTTCTTCAACAACAGTACAAGCCCTAGATAACAACGCCGTGGCGCCATCGTGCTCTGGTGAGTTCACTACTAATACGGAGGCCCCATCAGTCGCTGTAACGCCAGGCAGCGTTACGGAGCACTCCCCACTGCAGCCGCAGTGACCACGAGCAGCTCGGCCCCCGCCGCTAGAGAGGACCCTCAGCAGGTGGCACGGCAGGTCGGCGTCGAGGGCGGCGAGAAAGCGCGAGAGGTGGCGCTGGCGCAGCGGTTTGAGTAGACGGCTCACTGCCGGCGTCTGCAGCTCGATCGACGGGAACAGCGTGTAGGCGTAGTGCAGCAGCTGGAACATGTGGTCGTGGGTGGCCGGCAGGTGAGCGCTCAGCAGCTCGAGTGGTTGGAGAATACCTGCAGTGGGTAGTTCAGCCAACGAATGAGAATGATTATGGTAGAGTGCGGTGGTACGGTGTCCCTCATGAGAAAAAATATGGTAAAGTGCCCTAATAAGTATAGAATCATTGCAATTGCACGTACCAAGTTTCCACATGCTCTGCAGTGGGTTGGTGCCTGGGAGCACGCACACGGCGGCCGGATTCCCGACTGGCCAGTATGCCACCGCCACAAGGTCGTGATACCGGGAGAGGACGGCGAAGGAGCCCGCGACCAGCCTATCGCACTCCCAGGGGCTCGGAGCGCTGGTGGAGCTGGCGGCGCTCCACCTAGTGTCCGACCACACGTCCTTCTGGGTCGCTATTGTCCTGTGGAAGCTTTCCAAGGCTACCACCACATCCTCTCCGAGTAACTGCTAGCCGGTTAGTCCAAGGTTACTGCGAAAAGAATGAGTGGCGCATCATCTGCTGCCGTGCAACTTTCCTCAAGGTTTCCCACGTCTGATGAGTTATCGGAATCGGAATGGCTGTCCTCCGATTCAGGACTATCGCTACCAGTCGCGGATTGATCCTCTTCGATGCAACGAGATTCACAGCAGGCATCGTCTGCTTGCCAGTCCATAGCACAATGATTCTCTGTCGTCTCGTCATTCTCTTCAGCCTGGCTACTGTCGACCTCTATTTTCATTTCGTGCTCGTGTTCGTCCTTGCAACTACCAACGTTCCAGTGCGACGAGACCGCCACCCGCTCCAGTTCCTGTTGATCTAGTGCTATCGAGCTTGGCATCCCTTCACCACCTGAGGAAGGACAATATAAACAGAGCCAGACAGTGATGTGTACAAGCAGACGAGGAGAGCGACAGGGTTCGTATTATTCAACAAAAAAAAATCAATAAAAGAAATTGGTTCGTGGGCGAAGTTACAATGTAGGACCACCGGATCAAGCCGGTGAAGATTGGTTGACCGCACGACGTGCTTCTTTGTGTTACCTACCTTGTAGATGGGGACAGCATTTCCTGGATGTTGTCCGTTTGGCTGCTTGTCCAATGTACTCTGCAATGGCGCCGGCCCCCAAAGTAGTCGTCGTGTTGGAGATGTTTGCTTTTAAGCTGCGTGCTGCATAACATGCATGGCCCCCATGTCGGCTGTTCTTAAAGGGTTATTTTGAATTTCCTTCTCAAGGTCCATGACTGCAACATGTTTTCCTCTATGTGGCGACAGCTGCCTGAAATTATTTTTTCCTTTCTGTTTTTCCTCCCCATCACCGGAAAGGCGCGGAACTGGTACATTTGCGCTCCCCCGTTTTCTTTGGGGGAGGTCCAGCCAGACCAACTTTGACATCGGCGCGCCCTGCAGTAGTCAGCAGCGGATGACAAGGGCGGGGACAAGGAAAGATGCCGGGCCCCCGACAGGCGGCGAGAGGCGCGACAACAACGACTGGCGCCCTCCCTCTCTCGTTCTCCACACTGGACACTAGATCGTGTCCGGGGGGTGTTACCTGCACGCAGCCGAACATGGAGCTGCGAGTGACCAGACCCCCCCGGGCAACCAACCCAGACCGGAAACTTGAAAAATCCAAATAATAAGTGAAAATGAGATGAGATGCAGAATTTGGAGGACGGGGGGGCCCGCTGGATGCGACTTGATAGATCATTCATCCTCGTAAACGGCCTGCGCCGATCTGCCGCATCCTTGCCCCGTCTGTTGCATGGGCAATGATTGACTTAAAGGTGCGCAAACGCTGCGAGGATGAGCTGATGATTTACTCAAGGGTATGTAGTAGTAGTAGCGAACCCTCGCTCGCCCAACCAGCGTTCGCGCCTTTTCATCTTTCGCAGCGGGTTTGGAGTTCGGGTGTGGTGACTACGATCACGCGCAGGCGCGCGCGATAACACAGCTGGAAGGGAGGGGGGACAGACGCTATAGGTAGATAGCAGCGCCAGATGTGTCAGGAAGTTCTTCACGCGCTCTAAAGCTCCTCAGGTATACCGTACCATATAGCAATGATATCCAGCTATCTCTACCAGGATTGGCGCGGATGATCACCTCGCACAGAGCGTTGCGACTGGGAAACAAATGCCTGTCGACAATCTGCCTGCGTGTTGGCTTCTTTGCATGCGATGGGCGAAGGACCGGGTTGCTACATCCGGCTAGTTACCAAATGTCCCGTAATCTCGGCACCCAAGGACCAGGCGAGTCGCACGCGCTTCAACTTATGTCTGACAAAATCGTGCTACCTGACTGAAGGAGCCTTCTGCGCAATCAAAACTCGCCTCTGTATCAATCCATTTTTCGAGAAATAGACGCCCCGGCAAGCACGTGGGGGCAAGGCGCACCCATCCGTGTGCTCAATTAGCTGGTCATTTGGGCAAACCAACCATGGCTCAACACTTTGGACGGCGTCATAATGATGGGTGTGGAGATGGCCTGTTTGGGCCAGGGATCAGCTCGGTATGCAGAGGTGGTTTCGACTTCACTTGTACGTTGCGGCTTGGGGTCCCCCTGATCTCTATGCGCTCTCCGATCTTTACGACTAACAGACCCCATTCCACCTGGCCCCTCTTGCCAGTTCTGTTTGAGGATAGCATATTGAATCTGCTGCCAGCAGCTGGCTTTGCACTGCTAGCCCCTCTGAGAATCTGGCAGCTAGCCGGCCGACAAGACATGGTCAAGCGGTCCAGAGTTATGTTAATGCTGAAGCTGGTAAGAAACCAGTAAATTATTATAGTGGGTGGCTTATTCTATGGTTGCACTGACACCTCGAACCAAGGAATAGGCCGTCATCCTCGCGTTGGTTGCCTCCGAAACAGCCGTTCTAGCATTTGCATCGGTGACCAGAGATAAGCCATCCCCCATCGCTTTGCCTGCCGCTGCTGTCAGTCTGGTCGCATCCGTAGAGCTGGTGGCCCTCAGTCATTTCGAGCATTGTAAATCCATTCGTCCGTCGCTTCTTGTGTGCTCTTTCCTCGCCGTTACTATCCTTCTGGACGTCGCCCGAGTCCGCTCGGCATGGCTGCAATTTCACAACACAGGCTGGGCCGCGTGCTTGGTGGCGTCTCTCGCCTCCAAAGTGATTGCCTTTGCTTCGGAGAGCTGGGAGAAGAGGCGATGGCTGCTGGGCGAGTCTCCATCGAAGGAAAGCACCAGCAGTCCCTTGGGCCAAGCCCTGTTTCTGTGGCTCAACGAGCTCCTGGTGATGGGCTGGCAGGCTGTCCTAAAGCCTGGAATGCTGCCTGCTGTGGATGAGAAATTAGATCTGGAGAATGTTCATCGCAAGCTACAAACATCGTGGCTTTCTGGTACGAATACATGCACCTGCGAAATGATCCTCGAGGTATTGCTCTAACAATTAATACATTTCCTTTACAGTCAACCACAAGCGCAGAAATGCGCTTATCCTAGCCATGTTCCAGGCTTTCAAGTTCGACATACTCATAGTCGTGGCCCCACGACTCTGCTTGATCGGCCTGAGCCTCGCTCAGCCATTCATAATCGGCCAGACAGTCACCTTCCTCGAGGGCGAATCCACTGCCTCGACTAACATCGGATACGGACTCCTTGGCGCATTTGTGTTGGTTTTCATAGGTATCGCCGTACGAATTCTCACCTGAGTACAAATCAATCCCTTGATTACTTTTATGAAGTATCCCTGACAAGATTGATCTACTAGATATCCACAGCCTTGTATCAACACCTCGGGTACCGTGTCGTGACGATGCTACGTGGCGGTCTCATTATGGCACTTTATGACCAACTTCTAAGATTACCAAACGAAAGTGCCACTGAGTCTAGTGCTATGGCCTTGATGGGAACAGATGCTGAATCATTTGCCGATTACTTCCACGCCGCCATTACGGATATTTGGGCCGACGTGCTGCAGGTCTCTCTCGCGATATACCTTCTCGCACACATAGTTGGCGCGATTTGTATTGCTCCGATTGTTATCGCTATTCGTGAGCTGACCTGCGACCTTTTTCCTATCCCGCAAAGAGCTGACCGATGCCTGCTTTATAGTGTTTACTTGGTTGTCCTTCCGCGTCGGACACATGATCGCCGGTCGCCAGAGGAGATGGCTAGATTTCACACAGAAGCGAGTCAACTTCACAACCGAAGTTTTAGGTCGCATACGTGATATTAGGGCGCTAGGGTTGATTGAGCTATTTGCTAGAGATATAAGCGATCTCCGCAGCCAAGAGTTGAACAGGTCAAAGGCGTATCGAAGTGTGCAATCTATCAAGATCTGTCTCGGTAAAACAAAATATGCCCCTCTCTTCTAACGGAGTATGAGCGTGCTGACGAGTACAATTTTCAGTCAATTTCCCCATGATCCTGGGGCAATTTGCCGTATTCGTTGCCTATGGGATCTCAGCACATGTACACGGAACCGCCGGACTCAGTGTCGCCGAAACTGTAACGGCTCTGTCTCTTATCAATATCTTGTTGACACCGCTGCGTAATCTGCTACACTCTATTCCCGACACATTTTCGGCCGTCACCTGCCTTTGGAGAATTCAGGAATTTTTACTCAAGGTCCCACGAGAAGAGAAGCGGTTGCTACCGGACCATACAGTCAACAAGATAATGGAAATCCCTAGATCAAAATCAATTTCGAACAAGCAACTGCCACAAAATGATCTCGAGTTATCTCAAATGACTGGTCCACAGGGTGACGAGTCTTCTTTTCCGGCCCATTCAACGGCCCCGGCGATATCCATGATCGACGCGGCGTTTGGCTGGGATACTACACCTATAAAAACAGATGTACAAGATTCGCCAGGGACAGAGCTTGTAGCGTTTGAAACACCAGCCTCGGGCTCACTCACTTTCATCGTAGGCCCAGTGGGTTGTGGAAAGTCCACGCTACTAAAAGGGGTGCTGGGAGAGACTTCTTTTCTCCGTGGAAAGGTATCCCTCAACACAGCGGAGGTCGCCTACTGTGCACAAGAACCGTGGATTGTTAACGGTTCCATTTTCGACAATATTGTCGGAATGTCGAATGAACACTTAGACCCGAATTGGTATTCCGCCGTGACTCAAGCATGCGCATTAGATATTGACTTTTCTCTTCTGCAACGCGGCGATCGGACCACGGTCGGGGACAAGGGAATAAAGCTCAGCGGTGGACAGAAGCAACGCATTGTGAGTCACGATCATATGACAAATCCTCCAACAGCATGCTTTAATTATCACCTCTTTTTTGATTACCCCCACGATTGCCTAACAAGGTTGATCTTTACAGGCTCTTGCGAGGGCGGTCTACTCGAGAAAAAGTCTCGTACTCCTTGATGATGTCCTAAGTGGATTGGATAACACAACTAGATCGAATGTATTCAACAGAGTATGTGGACCTACTGGTCTCCTTCGGCAAGCTGGGCGCACTCTAGTCATGACAGCAGCGCATCCTTACGGTGGACAATTGGCGGCCGCTGACCATGTCATCGTCCTTGGTCTCGGCGGCAAAATTCAACAACAGGGCACGTTTCAACATTTGTCTCAAATGAACGGTCCGCTTGCACATATAGAGTATGCAGAGGATTCTAATTCATCGGAAACTAATGGAGGTGGCCCGGAAAGCATGGATATAATAGACGGGACCTCAAGTAACGTGGGAGAAGAGCCCGAAGTGGAATCCCTTCGAAACCCCGACTGGACCGTCTGGAAATACTACTTTAGCACCATGGGCTGGGGTAACATCGCCCTCTTGTGCTTCTTCATCTCTATCGAGTCGGGGTTTGGCGCCTTCCGCTACGTCTGGCTCACCTGGTGGTCCGCGAGCCCAGACGCCGCATCCGCCAGCCACCTGGGGTACTGGATCGGCTTGTACGCGGCGTTCGCGGTCCTCGAGGCCTCCGGTCTCCTCGTCGCCATCTTCTGGAACTGGGTCGTCATGGTGCCCGCCGCGTCGGCACGCTTCCACGTCGCCGTGCTCGCGGCCACCGTGGGGGCATCGACCGCCTTTCTCGCGGGCGGCGGGACGACGGGGCAACTGGTCAACCGGTTCAGCGGCGACATGCGCCTCGTCGACATGATGCTGCCGCCCAGCTTCATCGGCGTGGCGTTCCAGCTGCTGGCCACCACAGCGCAGGCCGCCGTCGTCATCGCCGCGCAACCATATCTCGCACCCGCGATCCCCTTCGCGGCCGCGGCACTGGTGCTTGTCCAGCGGTTCTACCTGCGCACGTCGCGGCAGCTGCGGCTGCTGGAGATCGAGATGAAGGCGCCCGTCTTCTCGCACTTTATAGAATCGCTGCACGGGCTCGTCACCATCCGGGCCTTCGGCTGGGAAGCGGCGTACCGGGATAGGGCGCGCGGGCTTCTGGGCGTCGCGCAGAAGCCGTACTACCTGCTGCTCAGCGTACAGAGGTGGCTCGTCCTCGTGCTCAACCTCGTGGTCGCCGGCGTCACTATCTTGCTCGTAGGGCTGGGCATCGCGCTGCGAGACCGGGTGAATCCCGGAACGATGGGTGTTGCCCTGGTTATGATGACCAGCTTGACGCAGTTGATTGCAGAGCTCATCCAAGCCTGGACCCTACTTGAGACTTCGCTAGGCGCTATAACGAGAATTAAGTCCTTCTCGGAAAATACACCGCAAGAGGCTACTAGTTCAGCACCAGGTGTTGTTGTAGGAGAGCAATGGCCTCCATCTGGGTCAATTAACTTCCAGTCAACTTGTGCCAAGCATGAGTCCTCAGGTGTTTCGGTGCTGAGGGATATAAACTTGTCAATTTTGCCAGGCCAGAGAGTGGGCATCTGTGGGCGAACGGGCAGGTAAAGTTCCCCTATTTTCGTTGATGCCATTAGCCAGCTATCTGCTACGTTATCCAGTTTCTAATTTCTCCTAGTGGTAAGAGTTCTTTGATAATGTCTCTGCTCCGCATGCTTGAGATAGATGCGGGGCGCATCACGATTGACGGCGTAGACATCGCTGGTGTATTACCTTCGCTGTTGCGGACACGTCTTACCTGCGTCACTCAGGACCCTTTCATATTCCCCGCATCTGTCAGAAGAAACATAGATCCGACAGGAACAAGTTCGGACGATGATATCATTGCAGCCTTGAACACCGTTGGCCTCTGGGCAGTCATCAACGAGAGAGCGAAAATGAACGGGTCCGAAGCGGATCCTCTCTCTGTGGAAATGGACCAGACCTTCCTCTCCCATGGTCAGGGCCAGCTGTTTTCCATGTCAAGGGCGCTCTTGCGCAAGAGTTCCATCTTACTGCTCGACGAGCCAACAAGCAGGTGCGTGCAATACCATTGTTTGACTCAATGATTATATGTAGCAAAGAAGGATATTTCTCTCGTTGCTGACATGAAATAATTCTATATCTGCAATTGCAGGTTAGATTCCGAAACTCACGATCGCGTACAAGCCGCCATTCGCTCCTGTTTTGACAGCTGCACGATCCTTATGGTTGCCCACCGCGTGGAGAGTCTTTTAGACCTTGACTATGTAGCAGTTATGGATGGAGGGAAGCTAGTGGAATACGGGGCGCCTGCAAGTCTGTTGTCTGATAGTGACAGTGCTTTCGCTAGGCTATATCGAAGTGGAGAGTAACTCAGTAGGTAGCTTTTTGAGTACCAAGACTTGAGCGGATTCCATCTGGCAGGAATTGATATATTTCCACCATGTTATCTATCATACAAAATTAAGAGTAGTGCTATTATGACTAAAACCCATTAACCGAAAGATTTATTGAGAGGCTTGGATATGATTAGAAGCTCCCAGATATACCACTACTCTCCCAAAATTGGATTAACATGTAGATGATGTAGGGATTCACTACATAGTTTTAGTTTCTTCTTTCTCTGCCATCTGTAGTCGAACACTCTCTACCAATTCCGCTAATCTTCCTGTGCTACTGGTCCCATCCTCCGATGGCAGCGCAGACGACCCTTCGACCTCGTATGCTCTCCCATCCAGCGCGCCCGGGTCGGCCCCATTTTCCAGCAACCACTCTGCGAAGCCCCAGTCGGATTGCGCGCACGCGAGGGAGAGCGGAGTATCCCTCTGATTGATCCTCATGATTTGAGGGTGTGGTCTAAGTCCGTTGGTACGGCCCACACCTTGAGAATTATCGAAGAAATATTTGATCAGCGTTGGGCGGACATGATTCACATCCGCCATGTCCTGTTGCAATATGTATTCTGCAATACGACAGCGCTGCGCCTCTTCATCGGCTGACAGAGGAACATACAGCCGTACTAGGGCATGTAGCAGGTTGCTGTCCTCACACTCAGCGGGATTGGCACCATTTTTCAAAAGTAGTTGAAGCAGCGACAGATCCCACTTGGCCGCAGCCGAGTTGATAACGTGAGCACTTCGCCGATTCACAGCGAAGTTGCGGCCATTGGGAGCACCACCATCTTGGTGGCGTCCTAGATTCGGGTCTGCGCTGTGGGTAAGCAGGAACTCGAGTATCTTCTTGTCGGTGCTTCCGGTCATTGAACCAACGGCCGTGTACGGCATTCCATTGCTCGGATGTTCCCACGGCTGGTCCGGATGCCACACTCCTTGCTCGATGTAAACCTGCAGCGTCTGAATCAGATGATCCACTTCCTGACCTTCCGCTGAGTCAAAGATGGAGGCAATGCGGCTAGTCTGACTGGCTGCGTCATTTTCAATCTTCACATTCCTCATGAAACAGTTGCAGTGAAGTAAAGTTCCTTTCTCCAATAGATATTGCGCCACATCCGACTTGCGCGCGAAAGAAGCTTGCTCCAAGCCAAACTGACGCGTTGATTGAGCAGGAACGTCGTTGCCACTACACTTCTCGATAAAGTCAACAACTCGCTTCATTTCGCCACGCTGGCATGCTAGATAAAAGTCTAGTGCTTGCGGGTCCCTATCAAGAGAGTTGGCTGTAAGGACATAGTCCGGGCGGGGAAGCCTGGGAGGCAACGGTGGAAAACGGTCATTCTGTTCCTCGAGATTGCGAACATGCTCTTGAAACTCAGGTTTATACTTAGTTTCAAGTCTGCGGTAGGATTTACTCATAGCCTCCATCCAGTCAATCTGCTGGAGAATGGATCGAAAATGCTCATCCAGACCCTCCATAGCGTGTAGAGATACGTTACGGCAGGCTTGTATCGGCAGAGACGCCACCAAGCGAACAGCCTGTGACTTGGGCTTCAGTGATACTCTCTCAGGTCTTGACTCTGGATTATCGTCGTCCACCCTGTCTTCCAAGCTAAAATTGAGCAAGCGTGCAGTTTTGACAACCTCAGAATTGAAAAGAACTCGCTTCAGTGAGGTGCTCAGCTATAGTACAATTTTGTTGTCACGTGTTGACTACGCCGCACATAGAAGCAAGCTGCTGCTGCAGATTCATTGAACTCGGCTGATGCTCCATCTATTGACAAGCTCAATACCACCTATGTACTCTCTCAAGCTTCCGCATTGCCTCCATCCGTGTTACTGTGTAATCCAAACGGTTGAGGTATTAATATGCTCTGATAAGGCCTCTATAGCATAGCCTTGGTGTTAATACCAGAAATATGAAATTTTGCAGCAGTAATTTTCATGCTTGTTTGTTGCTTCAGGCCCTAAAATTGGCATGATATTTTGAAGGAAACGTGGAAAGGCAAGCAAACTGAAATAGCCCTGTTTGAAGAGAGATCATGATTTGAAAACCTTGAGTAAAACTCACGACTTCAATCACGATGCTCTTCCATTAGATATAAAACCTTTTCGCAAATTTTCTCTGTCTATAATTAACTTCCATGGACTTTATTCACACATGATTTTATCGGCACATTTTGGGCTTGTATTTATTAGTATTTACTATCATAATTTTGAATACTGTGTTTACATGGAATTCCCGTATAAGCCCATCCCACTCCGCAAGAGCCTCAGCAGGCCCGATCATAGTGGTATACCGGCGAGGCTGAGCTGGTTGGTTATGTTGGGTTGCAACCTATAGGCAAACTGCGGACGATGCGACCTGCATTCATGCGCACCTCTATTAAGCCACCGGCAGGATAGATAACTTCATGCATTCTGATGCCTTCAATACTAGACGAGGCTGACCACTCAGAGGAGCAGATGACTATATGCAGGAGAACGCGGGGCCATAAAGCTTGACCATGGCGTCCGCTAGGATCTGCCGAAACATGTCTACAGTATCTCGTGCATCTACAATGCGGTTCCCTGTTACGTTCAAGCATGGCAGGCCAATTCAAAACCCGCATGAGGACAGGGCGTCCGGATGAGATCCGGTGTATATGCAGGGCTTGATAAACCTGGTTGGCCTCTCTATCTCCATTGGCCCTACCCAACTGCTCCGGTAGGCTCGACAGTGTATGGTTTCAGAGCAAGCATTGTTATCAAGGCTCTCCCTACAACTTTCGTCACGCTTCACACCGGTCCGTTGCCCAGTAGCCATGGTGGACATGTCACATTTTTATATATCGACACTGCGTACGCCTGCTGTGCCTCAGCTGCGTTTAAATGACAATCTTTACTCGAAACGATGTGAGCCAGGTGTTGGCGTTCGCTGGTGGCACCCTCTCCAACCACAGCCATACGTTCTTTCAGGTGGAGGTTCAAGCGAACAACGAAGCTAGTGAGCTAGTGGGGTAATTCGCTGCTGACAGAGCCGTTCATTGGATATGATGGTCTGAAGGCGCGCGCCTCGCCTGCCTGGTATGCTTCGAGAAACATACCATAGGGAGTGTGGCGACGAATCAATTCTTTCAGTCCACTGCCGCTTTATCTTGGTATGAAAGTCAATACATACGGCTTGTGCAGATACAGGTGTGACGTAGAAATCCGTACGCTTCTGATCCTAGGTGTTAACTGCATTTGGAGCGCCTTGCAGGATTTGCTCGTGTCCAAGGCTATGATGCGCAACAGCCCAACGCCCCCTTTTCATGCGACTCACTCAAACGTAGGAACGAGACATATTGGTGTGTTAATGAAATTAATGCATAGATATGGATGACTTATGCCCACCGTCTTTTCTTGGGCGCTCTCCCACGGGATGCCGAATCCCCTGAGGATGGACACTAGAACCCGCGACCGGGGAGAGGTGTCACCGCCGCACTCGGAATCCCGCGGGTTTCGTTCCGCAACCCCGGAGACCACGAAATATCACAGTCGGCCATTTCTGGGTATAAGTATGGCAATGAATTGGCCCGTAATCGAGTATTAGTATCAGTTGCCAATCATCACAAACTCAAAGCAGACTTAATTAATAACCACCAACTCGCAAAAAAACCCAACCCTCAGCATTGTCTCCTTAACCGCATTACATCACCACCACAGTCAATTCTCAGAACTCGCAATCATGTTTGACGCATTCAACCCCTACGCCGATCTCTTTGCTGTGCCTAAGGGCCCTGGAGATCAGCGACCTACTGCTCTCCAAGTTGTTCGCGATAACAAGCTCGTCGGTCAGTGGAGTGGTAAGACCGTTCTGGTGACCGGAGGCAGCTCTGGTCTCGGCACTGAAACTGCACGTGCGCTTCACGCTACTGGTGCCGATGTCTATATAACTGCAAGGGATACCAAGAAGGGCCAAAGCACCGTCGATGAGATCCTCAAATCATCAGAAGGCAGAGGAAAGCTCGAGGTTATCGAGATGGATATGAATTCCCTCGACTCGGTAAAATTGGCTGTTCAATCATTCTTGGCCAAGTCTAGTGAACTGAATATCCTTATTAATAATGCAGGTAAGGATTCTACGCAATCACTATTTACATCATATCTCACACTTTGTTACCATTATGCTGACCGTGGGTTACCAAAAAAACTCTAGGCGTTATGGCCGTGCCGGAGCTCACGAAGACTGCTGATGGATTTGAGGAGCAATTTGGTGTGAACCACTTGGCGCACTACACGCTCACGGCACTGTTGCTGCCCACTCTGCTCAAGAGTAGCACATCTGTCTTTAACTCTCGCATCGTGAATGTCACGTCGTCGGGGCACAGATACTCGCCCGTCCGTCTCGACGACGCCAACTTCGAAGCTGATGGCAGCTACGACCCCTGGATGGCATATGGGCAGTCCAAGACGGCGAACATCTGGCTGGCGAACCAGGTCGAGAGGCTGTACGGGTCCCGCGGCGTGCACGCCAACTCGGTACACCCAGGCGGCAGCTTTACCCCCTTGCACAAGAACACGCCCGCGGACCTGGCAGCCGCGTGGACTAGAGACCCGGCCATGATGGCTAGCCTGTTCGCGCCAGACCAGGGCGCCGCGACTAGCGTGTGGGCCGCTACGTCTGCCGCGTGGGAGGGCGCCGCCGCGGGCAAGTACCTGTGCAACTGCACCGTCGGCTCGCCCGCCCTCGACATGATGTCCCTCCTGGACCCTGGGTTCGCGCCACACGCCTTCGACCCGGCGGCTGAGGAGCGGCTGTGGGAGCTCAGCGAGAAGCTCACGGGTGTCAGCGTTGTGGAGGCATGAGAAGGGAGAAGAAAAAGGGGCGGAATGTAAGTTGGGCAGCACGAGGTTGCAACAAGGCGGACAAGACGGGCCTGGGCAAAGTAAGGGAGTGCAAAGAGTGCAATAGTGAGCGCGGGATTTTAGCGTGCACGGGAAATAATGTATCAAAAGACCCTTCTTTTTTTAATAATAAAACGGTTAATAATTTAAATTGCGCGTAAAGCACAGCACAACGCTGGTACTTCTGGAACTTGGCCTTGTGCTGCTCTCTTACCCCAGCCCCCCTCTACCCCGGACCCAGCATTCCCCCCAGGTCTTGTAGTCAGCTCGTAGCCTCAGGGAAGCACTTAAGCCGTCTTGGAACATACATACATAGCTCGGACACGGCATGGCAGAAACATCAATATTTCACGCGCGAAAACGTGGCGCCCCACTGTCGTTCGACTGTGGCTGCATTCGAATGTTAGAGGCTGCTCAACCTGCTGGCACCAATAACATGTACGTACCCGTTTGATTCCAGGCAACTTTGAGCCTACAGGTGGTCCGAAGGCAATCTGACTGTGTTTACTCTCTGCTGACTGCGCCAGTGGGGGTACAATGCCTTGCCGCACTGGACGAATGATTGTGAGCTGTTGTGGACTCCTTTAAACGGTAGCATTCCACTCAGCAGCAGGCTGACAGTAGGCGTCCACGAAACAGGGACTGAGAACCCACCCATTAGACCGCTTCATCTAGACTTTTCCATGAAGTCTTGGTGACGAAAACAGATGCGACATTTGCTGGCACCGAATTTGTGTCAATGGTCAATTGGAACTGGCCAAGGTTCAGTGGAGACATGAGAGCTTGCGTTATACTGGGGATTCGTACCCCCAGGGGACACGAAGCCCTCTGTTTCACTTCATCGCTCGATGCTGTCAAACACCCTAAAGAATTTCCTAGACGGGGGCCTGTTCTCGATTGCTTGGATGTTTCGAATCGGAACAGGTTTTCGACTCCCACTCGTAGCCAGGGTCTTGGTGATTCAGTATTGTGGGTGAGCAAAAAGAAATACCCCGGACTATGGATATCGCGACCTAATTTAAGAGCTAAATTCGGCATAAAACTAAGGCCTACGTAATATATGCGGGCCGAGAAGCTTCAGCCAAATGGATGATACCTTAGCCGGATGATCTCTTGTCCCCATGGTATCCTGTATCTGGAGGAAGATCAAGGCAACAAAATCGTCGCTTTAACCTCGAGACGATAGACGGTCTTCCGCACCTCCATGCATGGATGAGTCCTCCAGGTAATATCCACAGAATATTCCCATATCTCACCTCCAGACGTGTCTAAGGGCTCTGCATGCTCTGGAACAATCTTTTAGACCCTTTCCGGCGTCCCGGACCCTGAGAAACTGATTGCTGGGTTTGAACCGGCAAGCCTAGAAACTGTAATGTATCAAACATCCCTTAGGAACTTTGGGGAAGAAATATGTAGCGTGATCGCGGACGCCCCAACCTCCTTTGTCGGGTGCGCGGAATGTCTTTCACGTCACCTTTGACGGCTGGCATTACAAAACAAAATGCGAGGCTGCAGATTGCATGGAGCAAGGGCGAGCGAGGACTCCCGGGTCGCTCTCGGCCCATCACCCACGGAACTCAGCACGATCCACCAATTTATTGATTTTTCTCTCTCGGGCCCGGGGAGCAAACGATCATCTACGACCCAGGTAGGAAGGCCCAGCTGGCTGGGTCGGCTGAATAGCCAGGGTGGGTGAGGGATTCGCAGATTTCTACGAGTAGAGTTGCAATCATGAAGTTTTGAGGAAATCCTCCCCCCCGTCGAGTGGGCCCACGATCTCGCTTATCGGGTGATCCCAAGACTTCGCGTGGCCTGTGTAGAGCCCAACCAAGACAGAGCTGAAAGCACTGGGTGCAGGGTGATGATGCCATAAACGGAGCGCTTGTCTCTCGAAGCCCACAATTGCAGGGTAGTGACTGGGGTAGATCACCCCCTTAGGGCGGTCTGGCGGTCCACCCGTACAGCTATCACGGCAACGTGGCTTGCGCTAGAAAAGCAGGGGCAAGGTGGACGCCCAGCATCTGAAGGTCTCAGCTGGAGCTTGATTGGGAATGCTCATCTATGGTGTTGCAAGGGCCAGGGGACAAGGGGATGCAAGGGCGGCCACAAACCAGAAACTGGAGAAAGATTGGAGAAGACTGGCGAGAAAAGCAAAAAAGCCACAGATTACCTGTGGGGGCAGCCCATAGGCGCTCTCGATTGACGCCAATGAACCAGAAAGAATTCACACATATCCCGGTTTCAACAGCCCGGGTCGGCCGACCAATTTAGAAATGAAGCTCCAACTTAGATTATGAGCTGAGAGCAAAAGAAAGACCACCACCAAACACAGACCAGAGCGGTCGGGATGGCAACGCACACATCGTAATCTCTGCATCCCGCCCCGATGCATATATATCAGACGTGTTCCCATGGGCCACGCAGACACACATTAGCTTGCTGCACACATCAACAAGCCATCTCGCCACTCAAACAGGCGGTGACTCCTCTTTCAGATAGAAACTAACGGTCATATATTCAAAACGCCTTCCGCTTCAACAAACACACAACACTTTTGGCTTTTGAGACAAGCAGAAGCTCTCCCATCCACACGCCCAAAACCCACGTTTTTTCTCCACCCACCATTTCATCAAAATATCACCATACTGCTGGTTCACAAAGAATCAGCAAGATACAAAAGAAACATAAACATTCAACTTTTTGAAACTCTTTTTTTTTTAATTTTTTTTTTATTAATATCTTGAATCAAGGCACAAACAGCCAAAGATGCCTACTCCTCTAATCCGCTACGTCCGGCAGCTGCTCAGTACTGCCAGCCAGGATGCCCATCAGTCACCATCACCGCCGGGCTGCGTGGCCATCAAGTCGGTAGGCGCCGACGGGTCGCTGCGGGTGACGATGCTGCTGGTGGGTGCCGACGGCAACGACAAATACGTGTTCCTGGACCGTGCGGCCGATGGCCTCCTGTCGTCCTCGGTGCACGGCACCGGCGAGAGCATGGGCTACATGGACTGGGACACGCTCAAGGCATTCGAGCGTGTCGGCGCCAACGGAGCCGGCGAACACAACCAACACCACCACCACTACCAGCAGTCCCGCGACCCCCGGAACTCCAAACACCACGCGAGCCGGATGAAGATCTTCATGGCCGATAGGGGCGATCGCAAGGGCCGCGGCAAGAACGCGAGCGCGAGCAACAGCGGGAGGGATGCAGAGAGCAGCGTTGCGAAGCCCACAGTCAGCATTGGCGGCAGCAGGAGCAGCAGCAGCAACAATAGCAACAACAATAACAACAACAGATTCTCGCGGCCGGATCTGAGCGGTATATGCCTTGAGTGGTTGACTTACGGCAACCTTCCCCTTTCTGGGTACCTCGAGGCTTTGGAGATCTTTTCAGGGTGGCCCTGAGAGATTACAGATTTCCACTCTGACATGCCCCTACTGTATGCCAGATAGTGAGACTAGAGAGAGAGTGTGTGGGTGGCATGTACATAGCATTGGAAAGGGATTATGGTTGGTTAGAGGGCATGAAGCATAGCGATGAATTTGGTGTGGGTTCGACGGCGCAAGGATCATGGGAATATCAATAGCATGGGGTTTCTGGCGCTGGGGTACAATTGCGCACTACTCTTTTTGTTTTTTTATTTTATTTTTTTATTTTTGTCCTTGTTAAAGCTTGGATAACTTCAGGATACGACATCCACTCTATTTCCTTTTATTTTGCTGGCTCTTCTGTCCGGATGGTATTAGTGGGGAAGTTCTCAAGAACCGACACTACCGGACTAGCTAATGAACGAACATTCTATTGTTTACCATCAATGATTTCGACATCCTTTCGTGCTACATGTGATTGCAGTAAGGGGAACGAACACAGAAACCGACCTCGGGCCTTCCCTTCCGCCGCGGTGGCGTTTTAGCGGTTTGCCCCTACTTTGCAATGATGCAGCCCATACGAGGCTACGGGCACAGCAAGGCAACTCGTGTATTTTGTAGATAGCATCTCAAGTTCCAGTTATTCTTTGGCCCCTCTTGACACACCGAATGCGGAGCGTTATGGAGTCCATTTAATCTATGACAAATAATACCCCGCCGGGTGTAGATTGCACCAGATCGCGTGCTTTAGCTCTTTCGGACCGCCGAGACGGTTTCGATAAAAGCATCGCATGGAAGTCAATACTATCTTATCCTTTTTCTTTTGAATATACATCCTTGACTTACCATTGACTATAGCACCGAACCGGACCAATCTATTAATTATTAGCTCCCTCTGATGTTATAGGAGGAACTAATACATGAACTCGAAACTAACGTTAGTAGTTAACGATCTTCAAGTGCCGAAACCAGCCATTCCTGAAGCGTCAAGCTTATCTATTCTATTCTGTTTGGTGTGGAGACGGCGACTTCCGACAGGGTTGTGATTTGATCCCAGCCTGAAAAACTACATTCGGCCACTTCTCTGATTCCACTTGAGTCGCACTGGAAATATTCTTTATCTCCTGTCCACACCTGCCGGGCGTGGCCTTGCGGTTGCTTACGGAGCCTTTTACAGAATTATGATGTTATCCAGCCTGCTCGGGCTGGCTTTCGCAGCAACGCCCGTATTGGCGTCGGCGGCTCAGATTGTCTTAGCTGCCTTGCCCCCCACCGGAAATATTGCGATCCAACTGCCTAGTCAGAGGACATTTCTCTTGAACGTGCCGGCAGTTTACAATCACGATGAGGAGTACCCTCTAGTTCTGTCATTCCACGGTGGTGTGTAGCTCCCCCTCTTCTTTCTTTCTTTATCTTTTTGTGCCTCATTCGGTGAGAGACGGATGCCCTATTCAATTGCTAAGTTCAATACGGTTCGCCGATTCTAGCTGGTGGATTCAGCGAGAAACAGCAGCGCATCACGGAGCTGTCTAATCCTGAGCTCCGCATCGCAGGCAAGCCCTTCCTTACCGCTTATGCACAGGGAGTGAACAACACAGAATGGCACATGAAGCACATATGGAAGGGTGCGCCGTACGAGAATACGACGGTTGATGATGTAGGTCTCCTTTTTTGAATACTCGTGGTGTTTTGTTTTCTCTGATTTTCTTGTTATGCGCACAGATTTGCTAACCTTGATAATGTCGAGAAGATCGGCTACGTCTACGATATGATTGAGACCATCTCTTCCACGTACAATGTAGACAAAAGTCGCATCTACGCGTGCGGCAAGTCCAACGGTGGGGGGTTCACCGCGCTACTGGCATGCCGACCGGACACATCGAGCGTGATCGCCGCATTCGCGCCCGTCTCGCCGGCGCTGTATCAGGGCACTTATGCGTTTCACGGGTGTGCGCCGTCGCGTCCCGCGCCCATTCTTCATGCGCATGGAGTCGAAGACACCATCACGCCGTACCACGGTCGCACGCCGGAGGAAGGGTCTTTCGGCCCGGAGCCGGACGTGCGCCTCTGGAGGAGGATGTGGGCGGAGAGGAACGGCTGCCGCGGTCATTACGATGGCGCGTGGCCGGAGCCGCGGGTGGAACAGGTGTATCCGGGCGTCTGGGAGGAGGTCTTTGACTGCCCCGGCGCTGAGGTGAGAGGGCTTACGATTGAGGGATTGGGTCACGCTTGGCCGAGCACGCTGGGGCTTGACCTGGCTGGACGGCCGAATCAGACGGCCAATTTCAACTTCACCAGCCCTCACTTGGTCGAGTTTTTCTCGAATCATAAGCTCTAAACAGAATAGCGGCATCATATTGGTTGCTTCGGCTACCGTCACGGTGTCTATTGGAAGGTTTACACAACAACACGTGTCGGGTAATGGATGGATGATCAGTGAATATAACCTTGATATTGAAATTGTTTGGGTAAAGTATTTGCGCCTTAAATCTACTATGAGGCTATGAGGGGAGGTGGGGATAAATGTTGTTGTGGTGGTGGTCACTTGGGCCTTACCGGTGTCGACTTTCTGCGCTTAGCTCCAGGGTACCAATGTAGCCTCGTGAGCCAATGTTCACACCTCTTTTTACCTGTCTCAATTTGCCATTGGCTGACCAAAGTCACTCCTTCACCGGTGTCGAAAATGATAATTTCATCAAAGGACAAAGTCTAATTACTTCTCTTAAATTTCATTGAACATAGAAATTCGCAATTTAGTTGTTGTTTACGCGTATCGCTCCCTTGCACCACTTGATGGGCAAGCCGTGTGCTTGTTACATGGCGCAAAGCTGAAAGACAAAAGAGGAGGAACTGGGGCACCTCGCGACCCTTTGGATCGCCACACAACAGTCCCACTTTTCTACAATTATGTAGAGCAGAAATAGAGAGCGACATCCAACAACCATCAAGGAAATTTTCGCAAGTTATTTTCCCCTCATAATTCAAACGTATACAAGATACTTGAATATAGCGTCTTTTTGGACAAGGCGGTTAGTCCTTGAAAATGCGGGCGAGGCGAGCCTTCTTCGGTAAGGAGAATTTAAGAGTGTGGTTGCCGGGAGCACGATTGGGGGGGGTCTTGGGATCTGCCTTCTTTTGTTTGCCTTGTGAGGCTCATGCGAGGGTTGCGCACCGCGACCACCTATATGAGTTAACAAGGCCCTAGAGCCTCGTCCATCGCCTCCCTCCTCCCCAATTTGCATTACCCATAAACTCAGCTGGACCTGCCATGCCGGAACAACTGCCTTTATTAATGCAGCCTCTACTAACCACCCGACCGAGCTGAATTAAAACATACAAAAAAAGCCTAACTACATAACGTGCTATTTCCTTTCTCCTTTTGCCTATCAGCGATCTACCTTAACGTAAATTGGTCAATCGTTCAACGCCGTCATTTTATTCTGAAGTTACATCAATTCCCTTTATAATTACCAAAGAAATCACCAACGAGGATTCACCTGCAAAAAGAAAAAGAAAAGAAACAGAAAATTACCCTCGCTTCTCCAACAATGGGCATTTCCACCTCAGATAACAATGACCAACAGCAGCCAACATCATGTCCAGAATTCGGCATGAGCACAGATGCTGACGTTGATCGAGGATGCGATTGTTGTTGCCAATGCGATCAATCCTGCGATGGCGGGTGTGCAGCCATAGCAGAAATCACAGAGGATCCGGTGATGATCAAGCAGGTGCCATGTCGTGCTATATCTATAGACCAGCTCAAGAACGAAGTCGACAGCATATACGCGGGCTTGCAACTGGTCGAAAACAAATGCAATGAAGTCTTAGGTTCCGAACTCCCGCGCAACCTAACCGACGAGCAATATCGAGCTCTTAGCTCCCTACACCGCGCTTTACTCCACGAGCACTGCGATTTCTTCCTCGCATGTCACCATCCCATGGCGACTTCAGGGTTGCGTAGCCTTCCAGCAAGCTACGGTATGCCACAACGTTTCTGGCATTGTGGAGTAGTGAACTACATTGAATTGTTACGAAGGAATCTGCCAGAATCTGAGGAACACCTCATAGCATTTATACATCTCGCATATCCGCTGGTTTCGGGCCTATCGGAGATGATCCCTTCATTCCGCGGTTTCTGGCTGAAATGTCTGAACGAGTTGTTTTGTTATCGGTAAGGCAGAAGTCTCCTCTCTTCTCCCCCCTTTTCCTTTTCCCCGAACACAAATGGCTAATTCGATTATTAGCAAAATTGTTGTAAAAGATCAAGAAGACGAGCTTCCTGTTATGGAGATCCAAGATTACATCGATGGTAATGAGGTTAAGACTGAAGCTACCGAGACTCCTTCCTTTACTAGTGTCGCCGACCAGGCTGACGATTCTGTCGTCGTTAAAATTGCTACGGCTGATGTTACAACCGCTGCGACTGCTGCGACTGCTGCTGCTGCGGCTGATTATCCTGTTTCCGTCTCTGAAGACGTTATCCCAGAGGCCCCTACTACGTTGCCAGCTCCCAGAAAGACCTTGATGAGAATGGTCCAGGTGCTGGTGTTCAAAATACTTCATAAATGCACCGAGCCTTTCAAGGCGGCTTTCTCAAAGGTTCTCCCACAGAAGCGACGCTCATGCTCTGAAGATAGCGACAGCTATGACGAGAAAAGCAAGCGCCAGCAAGACATGTGCGAACAAAAACAACAAAACCAACGCCGCTGGTCTAGCAGCTCTTACCGACGTATCCTTGGGCACAGAAATAGAGGCAGCCGTGCCGGCTCTACCTCAGACCAGGAAACCCTCGTAGAGAAGTCCCTCGACGAGGTGGAGAAGGGCGAAGAAGATGAGGTAGTGGACAAAGGGCATTACAGAAGCAGGTGTAAAAGGGTGCGGTTTGCACTACCCTGTTGGAGAGGAATTTCTAACAGCGAAAGGTGACACAATGGTTGGCTTGCTTCTAGGTCCCCGTCCTTCAAATTGCTGTGCCGTTTGCTGCTAGTACGCTATTGTGGCTACTCACTAAATATCCAGCAATTATCTCATTATTACCGTGCAAATCAACATTTAATATTACCTGCAGAATCAAGTGCGTGCAAAGACAATCCAAGGGAATTAATAATAGCTTGGATCTTGCAACTCTAGGTGCGATCAACGGGGATGACGTGGGTTGAAACATAGGATTATTGTGCTATTTATTTTATTTTATCAACGTGTATTTGTTTAGTGTTTCAGAATAAACTGTTCTTCAATAACTAACTACCTAAGTAGCTTATGTCTAGCTCAACAGAAACTCTGTCTTATATGTATATTTGACAATGCCAAAACGGGGCAAGCGGATACTATATACCTGTAAGGATGTATACTCCTAGACAGATGCTGATCCTTTTATAGGTCTATCATATAGCAGCGCCGGTATCGTGGCTACGGGTATCTTGTCCTTGGAGATGCGACCGACATGCCCAGGTCTATCATTACATATCACTTGAGTGAGTTGTTGGTCTCCCGTCGCTTTGCAGCACAACTGACTCGCTGGCGCCAGTTGTTGCCGACATGGGCCCCGAGACCAGTTGCTGGGTCAAGCTCGGCGGGTCGACATGGAGCCAGATGAGGTATTAACATGCTCTGGTATGTATTTCTTTTTCTCCTTCTTCTTCTTCTTCTTCTGTGGAAGATGCAGCTCAATCATTGCTGCTGAATCTTGTCAGGTGTTCGTGGGGTTGGAAGAAACTTCGCCACAGTGATCCGATAGTCGACCCACATGCGTGGCATAGCCGTTATCCTCGGTCGTGAAGGCGTTGATGGCATGTTGTCGTGTTCACTCGCACATGGGCATTTCGATGGAGGATTATCGGGAGAGGAGGCTACAAATCTATCGGTCGATCGATTGCTGTGGTTCGACTTGCTCGGCTGCCGGGCGTTGTACCCAAGCATGAGCGGACTTCCAGTCCGCATAAGGCAACCAAAGGAGTGGAGTAAGTCGTTCAGCCTTCAGGTCTAGACCAGAGCTAATGTGACCTAAGAGAGCAGCGTTCAGCGTGTAAAATACAGTATGGAGGACGCCCAGTTTAAGCCATGCCTTAATAACAGGGGGCCTTGTCCGGCAGGTGAACATGGCAAACGGCGACACTTGAAAGTTAGGCAGCACAGCAGACAGTGCACTGCCATCAGGGCGGCTAGATTGAAGCTGAAACCATCTGCCAGCTGCTCTAGTTCTCATACTACCATTTTACCCGGACTGTATTGAACCACACTGACACGGCAGTGTTACACCGAGCGAAAATTCAGGCATACTGCAGTGACTCATGCTTGAAACAAGATGTACACTAGCCAGCTAGCGACGCAGAGAACCTGGGGGAGCTCGTTCGCCTGGTCCGCACAATCCAGGGTGTCGGAATTTAAATTCGGATTGTGACGAGTGCGAGATAACACGGTCATCCAGGTGAACCGAGTGTTATTTGGCGGTATGGACCACCTCCCACAATTATACAGAATATGCATCTAATTCAGAAAAGAAAAAGCCGATACGTCGCTTTCTGTGGGTCGGCATATTTGCTTTGTTGTCCTCAAAGGGAGACTAACGTACTGCTGTGTGCTGCCTGGGTGGTAACGTGGTTCGCAAAAGCAGTTCGTCTTAGCATCACAAAAGTTCACCGCTGCAAGTATGGGGACAACAGCAGATCGAGGACAGGTTGAGATTGCGAAGCTCGTTGCAGAACAGATATCATTGGGGGAGCTTGGATGTAGAGGAAGTAAGCACCGGCTTGATAATGCTAGGTAGGGATTTTGATTCCGTTTATTCCGATTGCTGCCTGGACAAAGAAGGAAGCATCTCGCTTGTCAGAGGCATCTTGCTACTTTGCCACACAAAGCGGCATATTACGGAGTTAGTAACTTGGGCCGCCTTTGGAGTTCGGAATGGACGCACGCTGTGCAACCGGGTTATCCGAGTGTGAAACTCGAAGGGAAAAGGCCTACATTTGGGAGATTCAATGCCGTACGTGGTGTTTCTGTCTCTCCATCCGAGTTCGGATCTCCATTTGCCCCCCTTTTCTTTTCCGTTCATGATTGACTACAATCAGTGTACAGCTAATAATGTTTATTGGCCAGATTCCATCACGAGAGCAGCAGACATGATATGGAGAAGATGTAATTGGTCGCCCCATTCGAACGCTTCGCTGTTAGAATTCCTTTTCCGAAATGCTACCTGGCTGGCTCACTTGTTAGGTCACTCCAATTGCAAAAAGGAAAATCGTTTCAAGAAATCACGTGATAGTGCATCCTATAATGCTGCTCCACTGGATGCATAAAAATATCGAAATAGCCTCTTGCCTCAAGTGTAACCTGCCCCTCGATAGGGAAGCTCCATATATTTAGTAAACTCGTGGATATTTCCGCCAAGTCTCTAGGTCTCTGTGCTAAGCTTGGTTCGGCTCCCGCGCATGCGAACCACTTTGGGGATGAGGGATAATCGGCTGTTCTGCCAGCCGATGCTCACCGGGTCATCCAATGGCCCGGTTCAGAAATCAGAAACGTCCCTCTATAGCGACAGACTACATGGGCCCCAACACAGCAGCTAACTAGAAACAGCGAGGTGGGGAGAGGAGGGAAAGAAGAGAGACTGTGGGGATGTGTGGGGAGGCGAGCTTCTCGGAAGCTTTGTGGGTTCTGGAGTCCGACCCCGGAATTGCCCTAACTTAGACCGACCCTCCTCTTTTACCTCAGCCCCGTTGTATTGAGAGAGAGTTTTCCAACGTCTGAGGGCAGACTGGTGACCGATAGGAGAGGGAATGCTTGCAGACGGCGCAGCGCTCAGAAACATGGCTCATTTGCACAACAGCACCACATTCAATGCGAGGATACCATGCAGGCTGCGACCAAGGGAAGCGAGAGACCGGGTCAATCGACCGTCAGGCGACCCGCGCGCTCCAAGGAGGGCTGCTTGACGTGCCGGCGTCGCAAGGTTCGGTGCAACGAGCAGCGCCCGAGATGCTCGCATTGCGAGCGCCTCAATCTCGAGTGCCGGTGGCGACCTCTGGGATCTGCAGCCGAGCACTTGAAGAAGAAGTCGGCAGCCAGCGCTGCTGCAGCTGCCGCCGCCGCCACTGCTTCCGCCTCCGCTTCTTCTACCCCCGCCGCCCTTAATACCGTGGTGGACGGTATAGAAGGCGCGAGTCCGATGCGGCCGTCACCTCGATCTATCAGGAGCAGCTCATCAACCACGTATCAGCCGCACCAGGTCGATCAATTTTTCGATTATGCGAGCTTCATGTGGGACAGCGGTGACCTCTGGCACCAGCACGGAGTGTCAGCGCAGGATGGCTCGGTCATGGGAGTGCCTACACAATTTGTAAGCCCACGCTTATTTCAAATCCATGATGGTTTGGACAGTTATACACATGTAAATATACAGAAAATACTAATATTGTGCGCGACAGAATCCATATTTTAACCAATCGACGCCGACCATAACACCTAGCGCCAGGACGATACCAGAACAGCGTCCACTCCTGCGTGGGATCCCAGGGGCGGAAGTGATGAATGGGATCGACAAGGTGACGACGATAGACGTGAACCCAACGCGAACCGCCGAAGACCACCTCCTTATGGACTACTTCGTGCACACGGTGGTACCGCCTATCCTGACGCAGATCGAGACGCAGCAGAAGTGGTCATCGATGCGACAGATCCTCATCTCTATGGCCAACGCCTCGCCCATGGTCAGATGGGCCATCATGGCGTTCTCGGACCTGCTGCTATGCCGGCGGCAAGGGCGACACTGGGCTCCCACGACTCACCACCACTACGAGCGTGCGGTGCAAGAGCTCGCGCTGGCGGGCGATCTCGGAATCGTTACGGCGTACAGTCCCTGGCGTGAGAAGCTGCTGGCCACACTCTTCTTCCTCAGCTACGTGGACCTTCTCGAGGGCCGCATCGAAGCGGCACACGCGAACCTAAAGGCTGCGTACGGTATCTTCAGGCAGGGCGAGAAGAATGGTGGATTCCGCGCAGTCGAGAAAAGATTACTCTCGTGGATTCGTCTTCTGGACGCCCGAGCTGTGTCGGCAGGTGGCGAGGGACTGTTTCTCTCGGGCGACGACGAGACGCTGCTAGTGGTGCAACCATCGCCGTCCAGCGTGGAAGGTGGCAGCGGTGGTGGTAGTGGTATCAGGGGTCCAGACGATGGCAGTGGTGGGCGCAAGGTCGAGGAGGTGGCTGAGGACATCGAGGACGTGCTCTTTCAGTTGCTGTATCACCCGGGGATCGTGTTCTACCAGAAGGTGCAGAGCTTCATGGGCCGCATCTCCAAGATCGACCCGTGGCACCGGTCCCGCGGCACCGTAGAGGACGAGACCGAGGTCATGAGCATCGCGGCGGGGATCTCCAAGGACCTGCGGTCGCTGTACGACACGCGCCCGCCGCTGATGGACTACGCGGTGGCGGGCGAGCTGACGGTCGCCCACGTCTCGGCGAACCTGGCGCTCACCATCACGAGGGCATTCCGCACCTACGTCGCCAATTACCACGCGAGCAAAGTGCACCTGCACCGCGTGGCTTACAAGACGCTGCCGCTGGCCCGCGAGACCTGCGAGGCGCTCGAAACCATCCGCCGGCTCGCGCGCACCATGGCCGAGGGCCTCGGTGAGCAGGAGGCCCTCCCCGTCAACATGCTGTGGCCGCTGCTCATGCTTGGGTCCGAGGAGAGCGACCTGCAGGAGCGAGAGTGGATCAAGGGCCATATCCTGCGTATGGAGAAGGTGGCCACCAACGCGCGCATCACGGCACAGGTTCTTGAAGAGGTACAGGCACGGCAGGATGCGGCCAAGGCGAGGGTGGATATTAGGTCGATTATGCATGCTATTTTTGATTCCTGCTTTGCTATAGTGTAGGACGTTCGAGCGCGGCGGAAGGTTTTAGTGGACTAACTACTGATTCATTTGGAAAATAATGATAATCACCGGAATATATATATCATAGCGAGTTATTTCATCTTATTCCTTCATATTATTAACCTATACTTTGTTTGTAGCGTTGACTGTGATTCTTTCACATCGACTTGTGTTTTTCTGTTTTATTTTCCTTCTTATTAATCATTATTTCTGAACACCCCTCCCACTCTCATGTTACTTCATCAGGTGCGTGTTCACCGGCGTTAGCAGTTCCTCACCGTTGATGATAGCCATGACGTTGCGCATGGGCAACTCTTCAAACCCGTAATTGGTCTCCATGGCGCCGCCGGCGGTGTGGCAGGTGAGGGTGGCATTGCGACAGGCAATGAGCCGGGGGTTCACGTCTGGCTCGTTCTCATGGACGTCGAGCCCGACTGCGGTAAGGTGGCCCGACTCGAGAGCGTCAGCGAGCGCGGTCTCGTCGATGAGGCTGCCACGGGCGATGTTAACGAGCCGCGAGCCGGCCTTCATCTTGGCGATGCGCGCCGCATCCAGCAGCTTCTTGCCGCCGGCGCCGGGCGTCGCGATCACCACGCAGTCGGACCGGGCCAGCAGGTCGTCAAGCTCGAGGCAGCGCTCGGCGCCGCCGATGGCGGCTTCCTGCTCGGGCGTCTTAGAGAACAGATCGTTGTACAGGATCTTCATGCCGAAGGCCAGGTGCGCCTTTTTGGCGATCAGGTAGCCGATGTTGCCGAGGCCGACCACGCCCAGAACGCGGTTCTGCGGGTTGTAGGCGCCGATCGGGGCGTTTCGGTGGGCTTCGAGGAACTTTTCGCGATCACCGGTGCGGGCGGCCATGTTGCTCCACTGCATGTTGCGAAAAACAGATATTATATGGTAAATGGCCATGTCAGAGACGGCTTCGGAGGATGCTTTTGCGCTGTTGCAGTAGTAAATGCCTGTTGGAGAGTTATTCATATCTGGTCAGCTTTCACAGTCCAGGGCGCCCAGCGGGTTACTTCTGCTGGTAGCAGCAGCAAACATACCGGCCTCCGCCAACAGATCCACGTCTGCCCAGTCGAACCCGGCCCCAGCAGCTGCGTAAAGCTTCATGGATTTGGGAAGCAGGGGAATGAGCTCAGCGTCCCAGCGGCCCATCTCGCCACCGGTGTTCCAGAACGGGCGCATCACCGCGGTGAAGTCACCCCACTTCTTAGTCCTCAGTGCTTCGAGGAAGGCATCACGTTGGCGCTCCTCTAGCGAGGGGCGTATGACAGTACAGTGCTTTTGTAACTCCTCATATAGCTCTGGATTGTACTTGATCGGATCACCAATGTGAAGCACAATTGGTTTGGAATCATTGGAAGCCATCTTGTTCGGTTGCCTCTCTACGTGTGTTGGGGAAGCCGTGGGGTGGGGGTATCTCCGGAATTAATCTGCAGACAATGATTCTCTTGACGTATGGTACCAGTGCAAATTGTACTGTGAGACACAGGGGCCAAGAAGAAGTAAGAACCAAGGAAGGATGAGGTTCAGCGGACTGGTTTCCGTACGATCAAGACTACGCCTGATGGTTGTTTCTTAAGCAACCCTGCTTCCCATCTTGAGTAACACTCGCCGCTGTCGGCTCGTGTCCCTCGATACAGTCTTCAGGTTTACAGTCTCACCCTAGTGTCGATGCGAGACCCTTGGACTTGCGATCGGAAGACGGAACGGCTCCAAACCTGAATCTGGAGGACCCGACGGACGTTGGCTCTAACCTAGTAAAGTTTGGCCGTCTGGTTTACCCGCAGAGAGGAGAAGGGGGAAAATGGGCAGTTGGATTAGAGGGGCCTTTCTCCTCCATCTCCTCATCCCCATCGTCTCTTTCTCCTTCCTCGCCTTGTTCTCCACGTCTCCACTGCTCTCCCACTCCCTCGTCGGTAGCCGGTCTTATTCCCGTGGACTGACTGACCATCTTCTCGTCGCTTGCGCTAGTCGCCTTGGATTGCTGAGCCCCGCAGATCGCTAACTGACAAAATAACCCAGTGTTAGCTGCGGGGTAGGCGAGCTTGCCTGCCCGGAAACCCGTTTTCTCCAACTCCGGGGCCCTGTTCGGTTTCTCCAACTGGACCCCCCGGTTCTCGGGATGCCGCCGACTTCGGGAAATTGGGGAATGGTCCGCTATCATCCATGCTGTTCGTGCCCACAAGTCACTGGAGTGCACATAGGTTGTAGCACTGTCAGATTAAGGACGACTGGGTGGCCGTGCACCGACATCTTCAACCTGTATAACACTACAGTTTTTTGTATTTGCCAAGTTACGAATGAACGAGCAATCGAACGAATGATGCATCCCCTCCCGTCCTTTGACGAGCTCCCCAATATCCCCGGCAATGGTCCCATCCCCGGCTGTGCATGGATCTGGGGCAAGGATGACAACCTTGGCACCCTCAACATCCTCACGCCGGACAGGGTCATGACGGCCCGCGAGGAGATAAAAGCCGGTAGGAGCTGCGCCTTGAACTGGGAGATGACCAAGAACCTCAAGTTTCCGCCTACGTTTCGATGCAGCACCACGCTCAATGTTAAGGACACCTCACCAAGCGGAACGACGTCTTTCGATGATGAAGTGAGGATAGCCATGGTACTGCCACCTGTTTGTGGGGAGCAAGAGGTTAACCGTCGGTAGATTCACTTCAATCCTCAGTCAGGTTCTCAGCTTGACGGGTTAAGGTAATACTCCAACAAAATACATTTTCTTCATGACACAGCTCGGGAGCCTAACGACCAAGTATCACCAGGCACTATGCCCACCAAGAGTCCCAGACCTACTACAATGATCTGAAGCACAAGGACATCGTTGCAGGCATCGCGGGCACTCGAAACAGTATCAGCGAGATCTCGAAGCGCGGCGGGATCGTGGGCCGCGGCGTGCTGCTGGACTACAAGCGCTGGGCAGACCGCCGGGGGATCTCGTACTCGCCTATATCGCGGCACGTCATTACTATCGCCGAGCTAGAGGGTATGGCCGCGGAGCAAGGGGTCGAGCTCCGCGAGGGCGATATCCTTATCATACGTAGCGGCTTTGTGCTCTGGCACGAGAACGCGCCGGACGAGGAGCGGAGGCGCGGCACCCAGACCGGCCCCGGCACCTACGTTGGTGTCGAGGCCGGGACCGACGCCGCGGCCTGGCTGTGGAATCACCATTTCGCTATGGTGGCGGGTGATACCATGGCTTTTGAAGCCTGGCCACCAACTCGTGAGCTGCCCCAGCCCTAACCAGGCGTCCTCCCCGAACCCTGGTTACCTTGTCCAATTTCTTTTGTCCTTTTGGTCTTTCATGCTGCAAAATTCTAACTAGACAACGACAGCTGGCGAAATGGCTCTCCATGAATACATGATCTCGATGTGGGGCATGCCCATTGGTGAACTGTGGGACCTGGAGCAGCTGGCCGAGATGTGTGAGCAGGAGCAGCGTTGGTCGTTTTTCTTTACTTCGGCACCTCTTAACGTCGAGGGCGGAATCAGCTCTCCTCCTAATGCCTTATGCATATTTTAACATGTAACAATTTGGTTTTTTTTTTTTTTTTTTTTTTTTTTTTCAAATTCTATTTTAGTCTATTGACCGTGATGAATGGGATGGCTTACTGCTTAACTGCACGCCAATTGTTAGTTCACCCGCCGGAACGTCACCAGCAATAGAGCTATATTAACTACCTGCACGTAAGCTCTTCTACACCAAAGGCTGCTCGTTCATAACTAGCCGTTGAGTTCCCCTACGCACAATATGGGGTGATGGTCGTACGGTAGTGCATAAGCCGGCATCGCTTGTCTGGGAATAGCGTATGCGATCGGCCTGTCGCATACGCCAAAACTGGGGCTGGCAACCCAACTTGCTTTGCATCTAGGGTGAACTGGATGATCAGAACCCCACGGGGCGCGCGAGTCCCATAACGAACTTCCTTGGAAAGTCCGGGGTACATGAACAACAAAAGGAGGAAAAATCAAGGAAGAAGGAAACCCCGCAAAGATGGGAGGTTGAACGCTTTATTTTGACCATATATAAATCCACAACCTCGTCGCCGCTGCATTTCCCTTTCGCCCTGGCCGTATTGGTCACAACACACTTGGAAATCTACTGGGCACTTAAACATTACAGAAAGGATTACTCTAATCACAGTCTTGTCTCGAGTTTAAACTTACACCAGTCGGCTTCAAGATCTGAGGGCGTTTACCATGGCTCTTGACGGACTCGCGCTGCGAGTGATCTTCACTTTTTGCTGTGGTATATCGTATCTTCTATATGGCTATGATCAAGGTGCGTTTTGATTAGTTACTCCTCAACTCTCAAGTATCACGTCTAACGATGAATAGGATTCATGAGTGGTGTCCTGCTCGCCGATGACTGGCTGGTGCAGATGGATCAGCCCTCGACATTTATGCAGGGGCTCATCACGAGTATTTACGAGCTCGGATGCTTAGCTGGTACGTACGATTAACTGTCTTCGTCTCACCATGACTTTGAGTTCAGGGAATGGCTCTGCTAAACACCCTTCCTTCCAGGATGTGTCGTTAGTTTCGTGTTTAGCGAGAGGTTCGGACGGAAGAAGCCCCTTCTGATTGGTACCACATTCGTCATCGTCGGAGCCGTTCTACAAACCACCGCTTATGGACAGGCGCAGTTTATAATCGGCCGAATAATCGCTGGAGTTGGCACTGGGTTGAACACTTCCATCATTCCCATCTGGTACGATTCCTCACGTTCTCGTCGATTTGCCTGTCATCAATACCCTTCCCGCAAGTACATCCAGCTAACATCACATACCACCATCGCAGGCAAGCCGAGACACTGCCAGCTAAGACTCGTGAGCTGTTTGGCTCATTCCAGTACCTGCTGGTCTGCTTCGGAGCGAGCGTCTCGTACTGGATGAACTACGGGCTCTCGTATGCCGGGGGCGCCTTTGAATGGCGCTTCGCCGTTGCAGCGCAGATCGTCTTCGCTCTGATCCTCATCTGCATCGTCCCCTTCATGCCCGAGTCCCCGCGTTGGCTCATGGCTCACAACCAGCCGGGTGCCTCCCTCGATGTCCTGTTGCGCATGCACGGGGTCACTGACCAGAGCGATGAGGAGGTGCAGACCGAGGTGCGCCTCATCAACCAGGCCATCGAGCTCGAGAGCGCTGCTAACTCGCTCGGATGGCTCGAGCTGTTTAAGAATCACCCCGAGACGCAGAACTTCCGCCGCGTCATGCTTGGCTGGGTATGTGGGATTTGCCAACCTGGATATATCCTATATATCACCTTCCTTTAACATTTCACTAACCATTTCTATAACAGTGGCTCATGGCCATGGTCATGCTCAGCGGCGTCTGCTCCATCGGCTACTACATTTCTTACCTCTTTGAGACTTCGGTCGGCCTGTCGCACAACCTGTCTCTTCTCCTCTCTGGCTTCAATGGGCTGTGTAAGTGTAACACTAATATTCGTGTTCTTCTGCTTCTTTCGTCCCCTGGTCGAGGACTTGGATTTTGAATGAAAGAACTCATACTGACCACACGTAAACTCGATAGGGTACATGTTTTCGGCTTTGATCCCTCCTTACATCATCAGTCGCATCGGCAAGCGCGGCTGCCTCATGGTTGGCGCCTTCGGCATGGGCGTATGCTTCCTAGCTATGGCGCTGGGCATCCGCTCGGGCGGCTACGCGGCGTCTATCGTGACCGTGATCGCCTTCTTCCTGTACTACACCTTCTTCGCCATCGGGTACCTGGCAGTGCCCTGGCTGTACTGCGCCGAGATCATGCCCCTGCACCTGCGTAGCAAGGGAAACGCCTTCACCACCTCGTCGAACTGGGTCTGGAACTTCGCCACCGTCATGATGACGCCCAGCACCATGTCCTCGCAGGGCTGGAAGGGTTATCTCATCTTCACCGTCTTCAACTTCTCCTTCATCCCCTTCATCTACTTTTTCTACCCTGAGACCTCTGGTCGCCGCCTCGAGGAGATCGACGCTATCTTCTATAAGACTGGCCCTATCGTCTCCGGTACCCAGTGGGCCAAGCGCGGCAGGTTCGAAGCCGACATGTTGGAAACCGTACTGGATTCGGAGAAGCACACTGCAAAGGCGGAGCAGATTGAGAATGCGTAGATGATGAAACCTAGTCTGCATGTGGTACGGGGCATGCCCTGTCCAGCACAATAGGTGAAGGGGGGGGGGGACAACAAAACAACAAAGTTATTGGGCACGAATATCCTACTTGCTAATATAGTTCCAACGAGAATAATATATCTTAAGCATTGGGGGAAAACAATGATTGGTGATATCTTGATAGATCGTATCTACCATGATTTATCGTACCTGAGTGAAGTTTTAGCGCCACCAATTTGGCTCTCGCCTGCCATCAAATACTCGCATGACAACTCGATGTTGCGGTGTATATGGACGATGAACTAAGCACTTTGCACATACCATGTCTAATCTGGACGGTACTCTCGTGGCTGTAATCATTTCCTTGTATGCGGCTCATTGAACAGTTCCCCATTCTAGAGAACACAGCGATCCGGGGACTGTTGGCCATGCATTGTACCGAGGGGACATCGCCCCGGCAGGATTCAATGGATCGGGGCGATTTGACCCATTTCGCGTAGTCTCTTCATGAGCACTGATCTACACATCTATCCGCCTGACCCCCTCCCTTCCCCACGCCTGCCACGTCCGCCATGTTCTCGTCGGCTACGCTAGCCCCCCAACTAAGTCCAGGAGTCCAGCACCATGTCCACTTGAGCTAGCGCTTCCGACAGAAGCCCTGAGCAGCAGCTGCTAAGTTACAACTTTCTCCACTTCCCCAACCGATCGGCTGTTCCCCGATAATTCTCGACAACTGGGTATAGTCACTGGGGACGGTGTCGGGCTCATGACGGACGTAGGTTTTATTTATTTCCTGTACCTTGGGTGTTGCGATCGGAGACGGTGGCGTGGTGAGAGGACTGGAGTGATAATGAGATGGATAATAGATTACTGGTGGTCCGCATTAAATACTTTTTTTCTGCCAGGGACGCGTTTGGCCATGGTCGATTCCCTTTCCTGTGACTTCTTTGCCATCTGTCCATTCGTTGTTATTTTCGTTCCGGTCTATAGGCTTAAGATTGTTGTTATCCTGCCTGCACCGAATAATACCACTCTAGGTTTTGGTTGCTAGTTATCACAGATTCTCAAAGAAGCACAATGGGTTCCATTGCCGCATCCTCGTCGCCCAAGGCATTTCCGCCGGGCATCCACCCGCCATGTTTGACCTGGTTCTTAGACGACGCCACTCAGGAGATAGACTGGGACACGCAGAAGAAGCACATCGATTTCCTGGTGACATCTGGACTTCATGGAGGTATGCTGAAATCCCTGCGCGTTTGTAGATATTTCCAGTTCCGGTATGAGCAACATGCTAACTTTGTCTTGCTTTGGGGACCAGTTGTAATCGCCGGCACCAATGGCGAAGCTGTCACGTTAACAGCTGAGGAGAAGGCCCAGCTCATTAAGACCACCCGCGAGATCGCTGTCCAGGCCGGTCGCCCCGATCTCGCCATCACCGTTGGCTGCGGCGGCCAATGCACCCGTGATGTGATCGCAGACACGCGTAACGCTCACGCTGCAGGTGCTGACTTCGCTCTGGTCCTGGTTCCCAGCTATTTTCATTTCGCCATGAACGAGGATTCCATTGTCTCTTTCTTCCAGGAGGTACGCGGAGGAAACTTTCTTTGCCGAAAACACCAAATACCCATCGCGCACCCTCCCTTCATCTCTGGTATATGTGCCCCTCGCTGACATTTCTTGTTATTCTCAATAGCTCGCCGATGCCAGTCCGATCCCCATTGTCATTTATAATTTCCCTGGTGTTGTTGCCGGCCTTGATGTCAACTCCGACATGATCGCAAAGCTCGGCGTTCACCCCAATATTGTCGGCATTAAATTGACTTGCGGCGGTATCGCCAAGGTCGCTCGCGCGTCCGCGCTCTTCAAGCCCGATCAGTTCTTCACCCTGGCCGGTCAAAGCGACTGGCTGGTTCCGGCTTTGGTAGTTGGTAGCATTGGCTCTATCACTGGTGTCGCCAACTTGTGGCCTCAGGTACGAGAATTTCCCTTGTTTTTATTCTACATTGCTTTTATACATCTTTTATTGTTTCCCTTGCTTAATACCTAGAAGGAATACTGATTTTTGATACCTCCCTCATAGTGCTGTATCGAGATTTATGACCTTTATCAGTCTGGCAAGGTCAAGGAGGCCGAAACCCTGCAGATCAAGCTGGCACACGCCGAGTGGGGTTTTGCTAAGGGCGGCATCAACGGCACCAAATGGGTGGTGGCCAAATACCTAGGGTATCCAGAGTCGAGCTGCCACTGCCGGCGACCTTACCCACAGTACAACGACGCCAAGAAGCAGGCCTGGATCTACGGCCTCATGGGCACCCTCCAGAATGAAGAAAAGCCCCTGGTCGCCGCCAAGAAGTAGAACTTGCGCAGGCAAAGAAGAAAACGAATGTATCTCGCATGATGGAGAGATGTATGTCTAAACTCGAATGGTCATTGGTCGCTGTTCAAGCAAGAGAGCTCACATAAGCATACTAACGAAATAAACTCCCTGCATGCTGGAAAAGGAAAGATATCTCAATGTAGCACAGTACGCCGCCGTGCCGCGTTTCTGTACCATCCTTGCAAAATCCGACACGAAACAAATGCCCCAGTAATTTACGCTGAAAGTTTCAAGGATTAAGCTTACATTGGTGATATGGATCGCTAAGGTCGAGATAGACCCAAAAGAGCTCTATGTGCTAGGTATAGTACCAAATCAAGAAAGAGTATGGGGAAACACCCACATAGAGAAATAATACCATAAGGGTGGATTTGATCAGATATGTTTTAACCGAAAGCCACTCTATCGTCATTGTAGCATGGTATTAACACTGGCCTCATCACAGGCCCCCTGTAAGGAACCCTGTTATTTCGAGCAAATTACTTCCCTTTCCTCCTCATGGCTGTGGGAGCAGGAAGGTCACTTCTAAGGTTAAGCACTAACGTTAGCCTGGCATTTGCCACCACAATCTTATAGAAATCTCCCAGGATTCCTGTAAGTGTGTGTGATCGTGCGTGCGTGTAGCATGTCGGATCATGTAACTACGGATAAAATGAGAGCAACACCCACCACGAAAGGTTTTCTCGATTTCAGCTGCCTCTTAATTAACCCCAGTCGCCGAATCCCATAACCACCCCTCCATAGCCCATTGTGATACGACAAACTCCGGTTTATATCATGGCTAATTTATTCTCCTGGCCGTCTGTCAATTCCTTCAACCCCTTAGTGAGCGTGTCAGTTGCTGTTCTCTGCGGATTCTTGTATCTCGCGTATCGATTGGCGCTCCCGCGGCCCCTGCCAGGGATTCCGTACAGCGAAGATGCCGCTAAATCGCTGCTAGGAAGTCTTCCTGAGATTGTTTCGTTCTCCATGGAACACGGGCTGGTTTTGCCATGGTTTCCTTTACAGAATGCGAAATACAACTCGCCGCTCTACCAGTTCTGGGAGATGCCATTAGCCCAGCCCTCGGTGATTGTGATGGATTTCCAAGAGACTCAGGACATTTTAACCCGGAGGACCAAGGAGTTTGATCACGGCAAACGATGGACCGATGCCTTCGTAGGAGTAATGCCTGACCATCACATATCTATGATGTCAAGCGACCCTCGGTTCAAACGTAACAAGGAGATCATCAGGGACTTGATGAGTCCCACGTTCTTACACACTGTGATTACCATTGCCGCCAAGGAACAATACCAATAGATACGTTAACTAATCGCAGTACAGACCTCTGTGCCGGAAGTTTATGACAAAGCTATGGCGCTGATCCGACTGTGGTCATTTAAAGCAAAATATAGCAATGGAAAGCCTTTCTCAGCAGAGCATGATATTTCTGACGTGGCTATGGACATTGTCAGTGCGGCTGCATTTGCCTTTGATGACTCCATGAGTGGCACGAAGCACCAGCTCGATTATCTCTCCTCGGTAGTCGACTTTGTACCCAACATGGCCTCCGATGGCTCCGTGGAATTTCCCTTGTCGCCTGATCTTGCCGAGCTAAAGACTTTTGCCAAAGTCGTCAAGTATGCTGGCCAAGTGACCGGCTCACCGTTACCTAGGGTTGTGCACTACTGGACGTGGCTTACCAATTCGGATATCCGTCGAAGTACTGCGCAAAAGGATAGAGTGATTGCCAAAGAGATACAGAAATCAGTGAAAAAGATGGAAGACCCAAACAACGACAGAATACTGCGCTCAGCGGTTGATAATATCCTACGGCGGGAGAGGACTGTTGCCGTGAAGGAGAACAGACAAACGAACTTTTTCTCGGGGAGAATTCAGGATGAGGTATCGTAAAATTTCACACCACGCGCACACTTATTGAGCAGAAGTAATGACAGCGAACGAACAGATATTTGGTTACATCATGGCGGGTTATGAAACTAGTCTCGCGGGAATCTCCTGTTAGTGACCAATCCGAGCACATAAAGACCACAATCCTGAAAGGATAGAACTGTTTGCATCATAGAAAGACAAATTGTTTCCTCCCACTCAAGAAAGCTTCTTATAATAACCCTACTAATGTAAAATTATAGGGAGCGTCAAGCTATTAAGCGACCACCAAGAAATGCAGCACAAGCTGAGATCCAGTTTAAGAACTAGCTATATAGAAGCAGTTGCCGAGTCTCGCCAACCATCACCAGATGAGATCGTCAAAAGGAATATCCCCTATCTCGATGCTGTGATTGAGGAGTGCTTCAGGGTTGGCAACCCGATCCGGGTGTTCCATCGCGAGGCGACGGTCGATACAACGGTGCTCGGGCGGCGGATTCCCAAGGGCACGACCTTGCTCTTCCCTTCAACTGGGCCGGGATTCACGGAGCCACCAATCCCCGTTGACGATTCCCTCCGTTCTGAGACGTCACGAAGTCAGTACCGGGGCCGCCACTGGGATCCGAGCGATTGTGGGCAGTTCAATCCAAACCGCTGGCTTACGAAGGATGGAGACGGCAACCTAAAATTCGACTCTCAATCGGGCCCGTTTCTGTCCTTTGGTCAGGGCCCGCGCGGATGTTTCGGCAGAAAACTGGCGTACCAAGAGCTGCGAATGATTGTCGTCCTGCTAGTATGGAATTTCCACCTGAAGGAGCTCGATGGCAAGATCCAAAGTCACGACATAGTAGAGGGTGTTAGCAGTGTACCAAAGTACACCTACGTTGCGCTGGAGGAGTTACACTAACGGACGGAAATTGATACAGCGTGACGGAAAGATGGAACTCTTGATGGAGGTAGAGACTACAAACATGCTGAGCCATGACTTAGCCTGCTATCTATAGTCTTCCATACTTCCAATCTTAGAAAGTTTTGTATCTCCTGGAACAGGCTGACAAACGTATAACTGCTGTGTACTGTATGGTAGAGTGGATCTTTTTTCTGCTACCTATGACAGCCCACCAACTCGTTCATGTTAGAGACTGGGCATGTCGAATTGCCTGGGTAAAAGCTGATGACAATACATCACGTTATTAGAGGAGATATCGAGGCAGCGCCACCTACGGCGTCACTGCCATATCCACCATCGTTAGAGCCCCTTTGCCAAGTCAACAACGTCAGCTGTATCATCGATGGGTATATTTTTGACTGCATGGCCGTGTAGACCTGGAGACTCACGCGACCCAGAGCTTCCACTCCACTTGCGAATTGTTATCGTTGCTATGAAGAGCATAGCTGATGCAGCTGGACCCACACGGTGCCTGCCTCATCGACAACGATTGAGCCCCCTTGACCGCCAGCGGTATAGGGTTGCTCTACTTAGTGTAGTGTAACTCTTCATCTTCTAAGGTGTGCGACAAGATGGCGTACGGTGGGAAATTTTGATCCCGGAAAGTCCTCGCATTTCAAAAGTCCTCGTGTTGATGAGCCTCATAGTGTAATGCTCTATCTGGGAAAAAAGCACTCAAGGTGAGAAGTTCTCCAGGGAAAGATAGTGCGAGATGCTGGCAGTCGGTACTCAAGATAAGGCAGATATGGGTATCTCGACAACTAAGTTCCAGGAATAGGAAACCACGAATGTTGATGCCAAAAAATGTGCCAAGCATGAAATCAAGCAAAATACTGCGCAACATATATAAGGCTGTGAGGCTATGAAAGAGGGGCTCGGGATTATGCACGCACAGAAAAAGTGTCCTACATTTGCGCCGCCAAGGAGAAGTGAGCACTGCATCCTAGTTGGATGCATTTATATGTCAATATGAACGTTAAACACAAGACACTAAGTAGTATAGAGTTTCTAATCGAGCAGAGGGAGGTCACTGCAATAGTATTATTTTTCAAGACACTGTATATTGTTTAGGACATTAGAAACAATATTTAATTGATGGGCAATAATTCTTTCTATAAAATCGTACAGTACTCTCATAAATCCTCGTGTTCAGTACCTATAGTTTAGATTTGAACTCCTCGACGGTGGGATGCTGTAATTGGCTAGGTCTAGGACAACCTGCCTTTCTCAACATGCTCACCAAGGGTCTTTCAAATCCGTGGCTCTGAAAGGAATCATGTATTCAAAAAATGGCTAGGCACCGTCGTAGTTCATTGCCTTTCATATAAGATCACTCTTCCTGGGCTCTTATTGTCTCTGATCCTTTGATCGGATTCCTTTTTTTTTCTTTTCATCCTTGTCAACCTTCCAGATTGAATTATAGCCATTATTTAAGAATGGCTCGCGAAGACGACTGGGGTGGGGATCTGTCTCGACTTTATAAACCACTACAGCATTCCCAGCACGTCCTAGCGAGCGACATCTCAACAGTACTCCGGTACTCCAGTTTCCTCTGACCCAAAAGGTAGCATATCGGGATGTGCTCCTACATAGAGTTCATCATCCGGTGCCGCCACTGTCAAACGGTCATTCGGCAATTCAAGACCGATTGGGAGTTCTGCCCTCGCCGTGGGAGATGCGTCTATCTCTGCCGGCACCAGAAGACGACACTGAGCATATGCTCTAGGTGTCAAAATGTGCGTTGTGGGGAGGTTGCGTGTCTGGCCCAGGACAACCGTGCTGGTGAGGCTGGTGAAGAGCGGTCTGTGCTGCCTGCTTTTGTCGAGCCATGATTGGCGCTGTTTGCTATTGACGTGAGTTTCTTTCGCTGGGATTATGTGGACTACGTGGAATGGCCTAACCTGCTACGGATCTCCGGTGGGCGGTACTGGATGCCTGGAACACGAGTAGCATGGCCAAGAAATAGGGGGTGGATGGGGCTAAGCATTGGCTTTGCTATGATGTCCTTCCCCAAGTTTTTTCAAGCACGTCGTCATTTTCTGCAGAAGAGGAAGTTATTGAGATCGTTTTTAAAAAGTGGTTTTGAGGTATTATAATACCAGGAAGAGACAGGTGGGAGCAATTGCTATCTGGAGGTTACTGTATTTTACCTGACGGGTTTTCATGACCACATTGTCCAGGTACGTATGCTAAATTCTCTTGTTCCTGACAAGTTCAATGTACTGTTTCTTCTGTTTTAAATCTTGACATTGTAAACTTTTAATTCATAACTACTAACTGAAATACCAGGCATGGGCACGAGTTCTTCGTAAGCAACGTACGCGTGTCGCTCAACTCATTGCAACGATATACCCACCAATCGTGATTGTTGGAGCACAGCGATCGGCAGTAAAACAACGGCGGGCAGGGATGTAGCATGTCAGTATTCCTTTGGACCGTACGTATAGTTGATGATAAGCTGGAAAACCCCGAAAGCATGTGTGAGAATAAATGTGAACTACTGTTGGTCCCCTTGGGCCGTTCGCTGCGGTTCATTTTGAGCCGAGATGGCTTGCCAACTTGACCAATCCCTAACCTCGGTTTTGAATATCAAAATTGTTTGTAATGTATTCTGTGCAACGTGCTTTCCAATCTGGTCAGTTCCTTCTATCCGGATCCCGTTCTATGTGCAAAGATGAACCACCACCCAGTCATCGTCCCCATGTCCATGTTCCCCACTTCAATGCATGCTTGATTGCGGCGCAAACAGGACTAAAAAGGGGAATAGTCCATTCTGGTCACTGCTGATCGCTTATGCTGGAGTCCTACTTTAGATACTTTCGAATGTTGGCCAGGTTTACAATGGCAGACACACCGAAGCGCGCGGCCTCGTTGGTCGTGATCCAGGGCGCCTCAGCCCCAGGGTTGAAATACTCGGGAACCTTGGCCTCGAGGACCTCCCAGCCGTGGTCGCGGCGGTACCCGTCAGTGTCGAAGAACTGGCGCCAGGCGTCCTGGGCGAGCTCGTCGTTGCCCTGGGCCACGGCCGCGAGCCCCGTCAGCGTCGAGTGGCTCTGGCGCCAGGTCGCGTGGTCTGGGAACTCGAAGCCAAACTCCCGGCGCTGCACCTCGTGGCCACCGTTGTACGCGCGACCGTAGGCCAGCCAGATCTCGGTGAACTTGGCCACCGCCTCCGGATGCTCGTCGCGCGCGATGTGCAGCACCTCGTTGAAGATCTCGGGAAACCCGAACAGCATGGACAGGTGCGAGATGTGATGCGCCGGTGTGGGAGGTGGGCACTCGCGGATCTCACCCGTCGACGGGTTTAGCAGTATCGCGTTGTTGCCGATGCCGTGCGTGAGCCCCGCGAGTCCGTCGAGCATTTTCACCAAAAGGTCGCGCGCCCTCTCCCACCCCTCGGTCCGTCTTTCCCATGCCGTCAACCAAGCCGCCGCCATGGGACCGCAGTCGAGCCCGATGTTGGTCATGGCAAAGCCATCCGGAACAGAGTCGTGCTCCTGTACCTTGCGGTGCGAGTCCAGGCCCAGCAGTGCGGTCTGGCACTCCTGCAGCTCCTCGATCAGGTCACCGATGCGCTCGTCGCCGGTGAGATAAAAGTATATGCGCCGGTACAGAACGCTCGATATACGCAGCTGCTTAGAGCTGTCACTCCAGTGCTGGACACCGTGGCGGGTACCAAAACCCTTGAACTGGCCGCTGTGGTACACATCGACCTCCCCGGTGTGTCTCGTCATGGCCTCGGCCATCTTGAAAGCATCGGCCCGGCCCGTGTGCAAGAAGTACAGCCACAGCCAGAGGTCGGTCGATAGCTCAGAGTTATCCCAAGCAAAACCACCGACGTCGTATCTCCAAGCATGGCGGTACGGATCATATGTATGCTGTACGTCACCGTAATCCCAGAATCCGTACCAACGCTGCTGCTCGACTTGATCACGGTAGTAGTTGAAGAGCAGGTCTAAGTTCTTCTCGATATCCGATTCCTCTTTCGATGGCGAGTACCCTAATGTGCGAAAGTCTGGAGCCCAACTGCCATAAAACACTCCTGTAGAGTGCATGTACTCCGCGGTGGGTATCAAGCGAGGGGGGTCGCGCACAACAGAGCCGAAGGAGCTTAGCTCCTCATTCGAGGGCGTTGCGAGGTAAGGGCGGATGAAAAATTGATTCGACCTGCCGATGCCGTTTGCCGTGGCAAACCCGGGCTCGTAGTCTTCATACGTGACATTGAGGGCCTCTAGTTGCTTAGGGTAGGTGTCGAGTCCGAGACCATCGTGGTAAGGGGTGGTTTCGAGAGGTTCCGCCAAGGGTGAGTACAGCCACGTTGTGATAGTGCCCTCCTCTTTTGTCAGGTTATCCAAGTCAATTTGCGTGGGATATCGTTCCCAAAAGTCGGACATGCCTACAGCCAAACCCCCCTGGTCCGCTGAGCCGATGTATGCAGTGCCATCAGCTCGTCCACCTCCGGTCACCTTGACCCAAGAGCAGCCTGCCTTAGTTCGCTTCTTGATGGTGAAGCCATCGGAAGACAGTTGCGCCAGGGAGTACGCATCCCAGGACGGAATGTATGACAGCCCTTTGTTTAGCTCGGTTCTCTGCCACTCTCCTTCCGTTAGCGTGACCACCTTGCCTGCCGTCTGGTCTATTCTGTTTTGGATGGTTGGGCCATGTCGTAGCCCTGACAGACCCTGAACCTCTTCCTTGAGAATGCCGCCCTGTGCACCCCCGAGGCGGATATGGCGGTTGTAGAGCTCTGTGTTACCCAGGGGAACCAAGAAACGCAAACCCAAAGACGTCAGAGGCTCATCAGGGTTAAGGTCATGAATAAAAGAGTGAGCAATTTTGATAGTCGGCGCATCGGAGTATACATAGACGCGAACATCAAATGGTAGATGTTCCTTGTGCTTGTCAGACGAGACCACGACGCCGGAAACCTTGATAACGACGCGGCTGGCGGTGGCGTTCTCAACCTGGATGCCGTTAACCTTGGTTACAAACTCTTCCTTGTTGATAGAGGCGATAAGGGTGGCGCCAGTGCACACCTGCTGGCCTTTGAGTTGTATTGATTTGAAGATTGATGAGTGTCCGGGTTGGGAGAATTTGACTTGCAGTCCCAGACGCGTAGAGATAGAGATTTCAGGAGACTTGGTATCTACAGAAACGCCAGGTTGGCCCGCACTGCCTGACGCGCTACCCTTTACTGTATAGCTCTCGCTCTGCTCCACGTTGCTGCTGAGCGAGTGCGCCGTCCACTTAAGAGATCCATCGGGCCAGAAAGCTATTTCTCGCGAGCCTAACTCGTATTCTTCACCACTGCCCTCAATGACAAAGGTCTGGCCCCGCTGGTAGAGGCCCTTTGGCCAGGGCACACCGAAGGAGACCCCCGCGCTCGGTGCAGCTGTTGCGCCTCGATTGGCCTGTAGCCAACGCAGATTCGCGACAGGCATGGCGGTTACCTAGAAGAGAACCCCTACCGTATGGTGCCTGTCTTCGTGGGCTCGGTCAAGTCGCGCCACAAAGCTTGATTGTGAAGCTTAGCTACTGAGCTACTTAGCTGCAGGTCCACACTTGTAGTGCTTAGCAATGCTTGAGGCACAAGGGCAACGGAAAAGAAAGTTATGCAGAGAGATCGACGACAGACTGAGAATAGGTGTGCGCTGTGGGGGAAAGCAGGATGATGCGAAGTTATAGCAGAGCCAAGCCTGCGACAGCCACAGGAGCTGGTCCGTTGGAGCTCGATTGGCTGAGGGGGCGGCCAAGCAGAGGGGGTTCCGATTGAGGAGTCTGCGAGGTGGAGCCCGGGTGATGAGGTGATTGCAAATCTACCGAACGGAGCCCTCCGTTCTCTGCTAAACAGAACACGGCTAATAACAATTGGAGGACTCCCGTTGACTTGCTATTAACGACTCTGGTGGAGTCGCCGTCTGGTACAGGGAAAAACCTTGAAGTAATTGCTTAGAGGGCATAACTCTAATTTACTTGGACGTGAGATTACCCCGGATGGGTCCTGCAGAATCAAACAAACCTGACCCCAATCTCTGGGAAGAACAGCACCTGGGCAGCCTAATTTGCCTAGTTCTTCTACCACTATATTCAATGGCGGTTAGAACGTCGGATGTCTCAATCCGAACCTACCGGTAGTCAGATCATCGCACCTCCCAGAGCTGCCTTCGTCACCCGCCAAAACCCCCTGTGGGTTCAGCTAGCAGACAATTAGTCCAGGTCAAATACGGGCTGCTAACAACGGTGTGGATGGTTTCGGTGACTTCGGTTCATCATTGCCCGCGGCGCTGCGGGCTGAGTAAGAAGGGGTAAAGAGCGGAGAAGAGACCAGCACGTCAAATCAGCCGACCAACGCTTTTGACTCCGGCCAAAAGGCACTGTCTCCAGTCCTCCCCCGCAATATCTCTCGTGGGGATTTGGAGCCAGTGGGTTGCCACGTACCCACCACACCCGCCGCCATAGGCTGGTGCCCCGACCCCCAACTTCGTTGCCACAGCTTGTCCGGGGTTATTTACCTGGGGATAACCTGGGAATAGGGGAGTAGTGCTGGGGCGAGCGGATGCCAGAGGCTGCCAATTGAACCGATTCCCCGAACATGGTGTGGTGCAACACTGGGTAGCGTCCCTCCACAGTGTCCCCACGGATGGGGGCGAGGGGGATCGGCAGGGGTCGAAGAGGCACGGAGGCGCCGCCTCGCAGGCTTGGCCGCATGGTGCCTAGGGGAACTCCCGGCTTGTCGTTGCTTGTTTCTGAGGTTTTGTCCACATCAGGAGTAAGAGAAGCTTGTATAACTTTAATATAGTTCCACTAAGGCAGCCGTGCATGGATTGGTGATATAACGGGATCCATTGCTTCGGATGAATGGGAGCGAGAGACGCAGCCCTTGTAACTTGTTGGTTTTTTCTTGCTTTCTTTCGTTTGCTCCCTGCTCTTGCTCTCCACTATTAATAGGGCTAGCTGCCTTTCTCCTGTAAAGTCTTTGGGTTCGAGGAATATTTCCGCATCGACACCACCCATCCAGGGTTCTCGTCTTTTTCTTCTATCCCATCTTCCCCAAGTTTTGTTGTATTCTTATTCTCCTTGCTTCTCAGCGCCTTCCCCTAGATACAAGTCGACAGAGCATCGATCGAAACAAGAACAAGAACAAAAACAAGATGGTTGAGCACCAAGAAGACATGGCGGACCCCAAGTCCGTCACGGTCATGCAGGAGAAGGATGAGGAGCAGGTCATTGCCGCCGAGGACATCCTCAAGGGTGCCGAGAAGGCCACCCAGGGCGAGCACGGCATGACCCTCGCTGAGGGTCTCCGTAAATACCCTGCGGCTTGTGCCTGGTCACTGCTCTTCTCCTCCGCCCTGATCATGGAAGGGTTTGACCACGCCTTCATCTCAGGTTTTATGGCCTTCCCCGCGTTCCAGAAGCGTTATGGTGTCCTTACCGCCGATGGCTATCAGATCCCCGCCGAACTTCAGTCGGGCATCAGCAACGGTGTCAACGCCGGTGAGATTATCGGTCTGTTGATCAATGGTATCGCCGCTGATTACTTCGGCTACCGTGTCGTCATGCTGGTCTCCCTCTTCCTCCTATGCGCCTTTGTGTTCTTGCAGTTCTTTGCCACCAGCATCTACATGTATCTGGGCGCCGAGATCCTGCTGGGTCTGCCCTGGGGTGTCTTCCAGACCTTGACCACCACCTACGCCGCAGAGATCTGCCCTGGTGTCCTGCGCCCTTACCTCACCATGTTAGTTTCTATGTGCTGGAGTATCGGCTACCTGCTCGGCACCAGTGCCCTCCGTGGCTTCCTGGCGATTGAGGGCGAATGGGCCTACCGTATCCCCTTCGCCTTGCAGTGGGCTATCCCTATTCCTCTAGCTATTGGTATCCTCTTGGCGCCCGAGTCCCCCTGGTGGCTTATCCGCAAGGGCCGCGCCGACGACGCCGTCAAGACCCTGCGGCGCCTGGGATCTAAGGAGGTCACAGACGAGGACCTCGCCGACACCGTCTCTATGATGATCTACACAGCCAAGGTTGAGAGCGAGATGGAAGCTTCAACCACTTACCTCGACCTATTCAAGGGTGTAGACTTGCGCCGTACCGAGATCGCCGTCCTGACTTATCTGATCCAGGAGCTATGCGCCCCACTCGTCGCCTACATCGTCTATTTCCTTGAGCAGGCTGGTCTACCCACGGCAGCCTCTTACGACTTTGCCATGGGTGAATACTCACTTGCCATCGTTGGTGTGTTCATCGTCTTTTACTTGTCTTCTAGGGTCGGTCGCCGCAAGTTGATTCTATCCGGCACGCTCTTCATGACGGTAACAACGTTTATCATTGGCTTCCTCGGTATCCCAGACACCAAGACGCACCCGGGCATTGCCAACGGCCTCGGCAGTATTCTACTGATCGAGTACTTTGTGTTCTTCATCACAATCGGCCCTGTGATTTATACCGTGGTCACAGAGATCCCTTCCAACAACCTGCGCACTAAGACCGTAGTCATGGCTCGTGCTGTCTACAACGTCGCTGTGCTCGTCTACGGCCAGCTCATCCCCCACATGGTCCAGACTATTTCTTGGAACTGGGGTGCTAAGTCCGGCTTCTTCTGCGGTTTCTGGATGGCCGTCATCCTCGTCTGGGCTTACTTCCGCCTCCCCGAGACCAAGGACCGCACATTTGCTGAGACTGACATTCTGTTCAAGAACCACGTCAAGGCTCGCGACTTTGTAACAACGAGAGTCGATCTCGCCAACCAGACAGTCGAGGTTGGTGTACTATGAGCCAACCTTTATGCTGCGGTTTGTTAGTTAGATAGTCAGTTTTGTTTAATGATATTCCCCCCTTACACATAACGATGTTTGGCATATCCGTGCCATCGATGAGCTTTCGTGGTGGAGGCACTGGTGGATTGATCATTGCAAGGGCATGATCGTCTTTTAATTCATGTTATGTGATATATATATGTAAATCCCCGTTAGTCTTTGCAAGGCAGCCAAGCATGATGATACCATTTACTCCGTTCACGCTTTGCAAAGTAGTATTCCATGAAGTTCTGAGTAGTATAACGCCCGCCTAAACATCTAGGTTGAACCAGATGCAGAGTAGAGATGAATCTGTTCCAAGCCCATTCGACCTATCTTAGTACAAACCCGAGGTAATGGTTGGCCCACCCGTTAGAATCAAAAGGAAAAGTACACTCTGAAATTGGCTCACATCCTGCCGTAATCGTCTACCGTGGAGTCCTGCACCACGTGTCTACATCTAGGATAGATAAATCACTGGCCTCTATCCTCAGCGACCTCTAGACTGGTGTCTCCTCCTGGACATCATATCAATTCTCCAGTGTAAAGGACCTGGGAAGCCGGTTCTCCCCAACCTCGTACGGGAAGCCTGCCTCCTCGCGCGCCATATCGTTGACCCACTTCTGCAGGCCCAGTAGCTTCTTCTCGCCGCCGACGCCGCCACCACCACCACCGACCTCGCTCCACTTGGCCGCGAGGTAATACCAAGCGAGCGCGTTACCGGGGGTGCTGACCTCATCACTGACGCCGGAGCTCGCGGCCCGGCTTGCGCGCTCCCAGAGCTCCGTGTCCATAAACAGGTCGCGCAGGCGCGCCGCGACCGCTTGGTAGTCGCCCGGCTCCACGAGGAAGCCGTCCTCGCCGTCCTTGACCTGCAGCGGGATACCGCCGGCGCGGGTGGCGATGACGGGCCGCCCTGCGTGCAGGGCCTCCGAGACTTTGACCTCGAAGCCTTCCCGCGTGGAGAGCTGCAGGACCACGTGCGCCTTGGCGATGAGCATCTGCAGCAGCTGGTCGTTGGCGTCGAGGCGCATGACGCTTATATCGTCGGCAAGGTTCGGATACTTAGTACCAATCTGGTCGAGAGCCTCGTCGTAAACCATGTTGGCATCGGGATCGTCAATCGAGGCGTTCCCAGCGCTGTTTTACATTTTGAAAATTAGTTTCGAGGGTTGTTTAGCATGGTCTGGAAGAAACTAGAGAGACAAACTTACATCACGAGCTGTGGGATGTCCTTTTCCCCAGCAGCCTCCATCAGCTTGCGAAACTCTGCATACGAGTCAATAACAGTGTCAATCCCCTTTGATGGATCGAAACGGGCAATCTGGACGATGTATTTCCCTAATAGTTCACTGTCAGCTGTTTGGCACACTAAGCGTTAACTCCACATTCTCTTATTTCTTACGTTTCGGATAATCCAACTGTGTCCTGCATGGGTCAATGTTAGCACCCAACCTCACTTCGGGAAGATAAGCAGGCGTGTTGCTTACATTTGATGAGCATCGCATTGCAGGTTGTAATTGTTGCCGTAGTAGCTGCTGTCCCATTCGTTGAGAGGTTTGTTCAGACCATCCAACCTGTTTTGCTATTTAGAGCTGATACGATAACAATACGGCGGTCGTTTGTGCCACTTACCAATCAGTCGTCGCGGGCAGATAGGCCACGGTATCGCGTGGGACAGTATATGGTACGAACTGAGGGATCGGGTGGCTGATGAACATGTCCGCACGCTGGATATCGTTCCATAGAAACTCCCACACTTCGGCCTGTGGTGATCCAGCCTGGGCAACCAGATCGCTCCGAATCTGGATATGCGATCGATACAAGACCGGCCGGTCAGGGGTGAGATCCTTGATGATGGGGATGAGTCCAGGCATTTGGGGATCATCGATCTGTCATTTCAGTAAGCCGACTGTCCTTCCATGGAGCAAGCTAGCAAGTGCCACGCATCGCAACCTGGATGACCTACAATTATTACATCCGCGCCACCCTCGGCTGGAGGTCGCAGTGGCCCACGTTCCATGAGCCAGTAGCGTCGAGCATTGTCTTGGATCCAACCTCGTATGGTGTTCTGCTCTTCTGCAGTGAGACGCTGATCAGGCTTGGCCACGCCCTGGAGGATGTTGTGCATGTTCTTGGTGCTCCTGAAAACACCGGGACGTGGTTTAGGCACTAATTGTTACCCAAGATAAAAAGGCAATTCAGTAACCGATCTACCCGATCTAGGAATATAAGGGAGTTTGAACTTCAGCAAGTGCTTACCATACCACATCAGATCAACGCCAGCGAGCTTTGAGAACCGTACTAGCGCGTGTCGCATGAGGGCCACGCCTCCTCCCTGGGGTGTTGAGCTGAAGAAGGCGATCTTGACTTTTCGTTGCTTGAGCCGGTCCGCGAAGTGCATCACCGCCTGCCACGTTGATTTGCCCACTGTCTTCTGATGGTCTTCCAGTGAGCAGATATGAGCCCGGAATGCTGCATCGACCTGAACCGCGCCCTGCCAGGCAACCTGAAGCAGGGGCACGAGAGAAGGTCCAAAATGCCTGTACCGGGAAGAGTGTCAGATGAGATGCAGTTCGGATTGAACACATCAAATCCTAATGCAATGGAGGCTTACATCACACATTTCCTTGCCATGGAATCCGCCTGCTCATCTACGTGCTTCGCATCCCAGAATGATTGGTGCTCCACATCCTGGACGGGAAGCACGATGGGGATGGTGTCCATCTCCAACCACAGACGCGAGCATAGCTGCGGACTCAGCGACAAGAGGGCTGACGGCAGGCCAGCACCGATGAATTTGGTGAAGTGCGCGTGTTCGTACTTTTTTATGGTGTCGATGACGTACTTGGCCACCGCATCGTCACTGGTGAGCTGGCCAGCTCCGTCCTTCAAGGACACATGCTCGACGACGAAGTCCACCAAGTAGGTAGTATCGTGGGCTGCCAAAGACACAACCACCGAGTCATCTTGTACCTTGGCTGCGGAAATGCCAACAAATAATGTCTAGACACCGTCAGCACTCGAAACCTCTGTACCTAATCTTTCAAATTTGCTTGAGCTCTACCTTGAACGATGGGGCAAATTGGCCTTTTTGCTCCACAGCACGACTCAGGCGGCGTTTGTGATGGGCAGAGGGGGTAACACAAAAGCTTCCCAGATTCATAAGGAGCGATGTTTCACTATTTACCATTGTATTATTTGGTGCCTTAAGCGTGAAAGTCGTCTTGTCTTGTCTTGTCTAGTTGATCCTCCTTGAAGATGTAGCGTTCTGTGCACAGCTCACCTAGGTATTTAAGGCGTTGGGTTGAGAGTTGAGCCGGGGGCAATTTCCAACGTATGGCCATAATCAGCTCAGGTACATGGACTTCCAAGCTTGGTTCGTCCAAATGAGCGCCAATTAGATGCAAGCGTTAGTTAGGTTTGGAGAATTCACCGACGTGGATTCTCTACAGCGACCGAGGGGGGTTCGCTTAGGTACGGTGCAGTTATGGGGTGATGCGACATCAGGTGATGGATGGGTGGCGCCGAGGCTGCAGAGCTGCGTGAGACCTGTGGCTTGATGGCTGCAGATGCGAACCACGAGGGCGAACAGTGGCTGCCAGGGTTCTCCTTACCTGGGATAGAGCCGTTGAGGGACAATTTGGAAATGCAGTCGTTTGGCAAGAAATTAACAGCGATGGACGTCCTAGTTCGGGGCCATTGCCTGATCGCCGCAGCATGGGAAAAGTTTAATGGTTCTTCGCCCTCAAGTCATTGGCGTCACCGTGACGCAGACAAGAGACCCCCACGACGATTCCCTGCGATCCAGCGGCGAGATATTCTGTCACCTTTTGTCTGCTGAAAAGCACGATATTGACCCGTAACCAAATGAGCACATGGCCTATTCTCCCAACCCAGTCCTTAGAATTGGTTGGTGACTCTACAAGAATAACCCACTATATGGGGGCAATCATCTGATCAGAGACAAGGATTGTTAGAATCAGGTTTGGCCAAGTTTTTCACGAACGCATTGTGGCCATGCCTAGCAGATCTGAAAGGAGAGGGCACTTCAGAGAACTGGATCGCGGTGTTGAGCTCCTCCCTCCCCCGCCCCCATACGTACATGGATTTGGTAGTATAATGTCATGTAGAAATACGAACGATGCTTCTAATTCTCGAGGACCAAACCACAATTCGCACACTTTTGGACAGCCAGTATAGCCCAAATAACCAATTTTCGTAATATATTCAAAACTACTGTATTTTAACTAACTTTAAGAGACTTAAGTAGCAAGTCTTTCTTTCTTCCTTGGCAATGTAAAAGTGACCAGAAACTCTCCACCCCACACTCATAAATTAAGATTAATGAGTTCCTATGCGGTCGCATCTGCAGACTTTCATGGTGAAATAGCGAAGCATACGTTGATATCACCGTTACAGACGAGGCCAGCACAGCAAAGAGTGGTTGCGTCGCAGTATCTTCCAATGAGGCCACAGTAATCCTTCGTGAGCTATAGTGTAAAACATGTTAGTATGAATGCGTTACTTCGCAGGAAATGCAACGCACCTCGGCCCGCTCTACCAGGGGGCTGGCAAGCGCGGCTTGGCTGTAGGCCGTGATTGTGGCGGCGATAATCAGGGAGAATTTCATGATGCTGTTGTGTATATGGGAATTTTTGAAATTCGTTATCGAGTTTCCGGTGAGATCAGATCGGTGTTACGCAAGGGAGATAAATGAGCTGAGTGTCATGGGATAGATGAATGCGGTGGGACTTCTTCGGTCATTATATAGCTAATTAACCTCCCAAAGGGGAGAATAATTAGAGTTCCTGAAATCCCATTGCAGAAATGCCATCATGGTGATCATAAACATCTGCTGGAATGCTGGAGTTATGGTTGCTGCGCATCTGCTAGTTGCGCAGATCTCGGTAAGAAAGACATTGTGCACCTAATATCTGGACAGGGGCAATCGAATCAGACAAGGTTGATTCCGTTGTTCAACCAAGGAAAATCGACGCGAAGCACATGGGAAGGCGGCCGATCCTCGGGGATGTCTCAGCATACTTCCAGCGTACTTCCATGGCGGATACGGCGTCGTGATTGTAACTTGATCTATTGCTAGCCTATCTCTGCCACCCAAATAAGTTTCTCCCGGCTCGTCAACTATTAGTTGACTGGAAATAGAACCCTTGGCGTTTTCCCGATTTGTCAAGGATGTACAGACGAGAACGACTACGAAGGTTAGAAAGGAGGAGATAAATGGCGCCGGTGACATAAAAGCCCTGTATAGATCTAAAAGAAAATATTGAAATTGTCAGCAATAAAAGTTAACAGAGCGACGGTACGATCAGGTCTCAGATCTCTGTGCTGTAGAATCGAATCAAGCCCGTCCGATCTGTAGTTCCACCTCTTGCGGCATATTTCTGGAGCTTACACTGGCGGGAATCAGCCCTTTCCATGCTTCCGGAGCGGGACGAGCGCCTGGAAGAGACACCGCATCTGAGACAGAATTATTAGCCCGAGATAGGCGCCAAGGAACCAGCCACGATCGCAAAACCTGTCTCTGTTAGGGCTATCGAAATGTTGACGGCGATTGAGACACTTGCTTTATGAACCTACTGAATAAACCATTGGACGGCAGAGAAACTTCATGATACTTCAACCTAAGGATACCAAGGCCAGTAGTGAGTATGAATGGTGCACATTCGCAAAAATGAAGCAGTCCCAAGAAAAACAGCCACCCTCACAAGCTCAATTGTCGGGTGAAAATCATCTGAGGGAAAAGGTCGACGCCAAGAACAGGTCTCAATTGAGAGCATAATTTCATAGTATTAGGATAAGGTTTTATGGCTTCACTGACAGAACCTTTGTAGTTACCGAAAGTTGGGGCGATGTCGCAATACTATCCTCCGCTACTTTGTATCTTCAATTCTTGAGAGAATATATACTTTTTTTTCTGGATAACTGCTCCCTATCAATAGGTGGTGAAAATATTAAGATAAGAGGAACTTGGCTGCTGCTTTATGGATGGAATTCTACGTAGAGTTGATTGTTCTATGGTAGGAGTCATCAGGAAAGAAACATCCAATCGAAGTGTGCTCGGGCTGTCATCGACATGGCCTCTCAAACAAACTTCAAGGGACCCTGGCTGCTTTTAATGATTCGTCTGAAATCAACTTCGCAGGATCACGGCATGGAGGAACGCAGAGAGCGTATCAGTCGACATCTACTAACGTAGGCCATCCTGCAAGTCGTCCCCTACTGTGATAGTGAGGCGTCCTATCTAGTCTCCGATGGTTCAAGGAGCAACTGGCACAACGGAGCTGGCGCCGAAGCTGTGTTACTCAGACTCTGATTGGCCCCATCAGGCACACAAAAAGCCCATACGCCACCTGTCGCAACCCCCTTAATGCGACCTCGACCGTCGTAAGGGTCACACTTCTACTTTTCGCCTCAACCCAGTGGTTGTTCCTCCTTGGACATGAACAGGCAATGCGGGGTGCGGGGCTCAGACGACCAACTGGCATCGCGTTCAAGCTTCTTACATTTTTTCTCTCATTCCCCTCGCGGTAGGGTGGAGGTAGCCTAGCAACTAGTTTGTCTTCAAACACTCGCCAGCCTGTCGGGGGCCAGGCTTTACTTCCGGGGAATCATTTTTTCCAAATCTGATTTTTCTTATAAAATTTAAAAAAAGAATTTTAAAAAAATTTTGTAGCTCACCAGGCCTCGGCTGGAGTTTGTTTCCGAGGCTCGTACCCGAACTACGCGCCCAAGCTCCCCGGCCAGATGCTCCTGAAAGACGGCCAGCTGCTAGTTATGTTGATCAGCCGAAGAGGAGAGCACCTGTGCATATGCAAGGGCTTATATTAGATATCCTTTCTGGCTGTCTCAGAAGCAAAGGTGATCGGAGCTAGGAGTTCTCCTTGAATGATTTTGGCAACAAGTTGTGGTCAAACGTTGGCTCATAATCATGATTGCCTAATAGAATTTATCTACAGTGACAGATCTTACGAAATTTGGCTGCACATTTTAATGTAGGCACAACAAAAAGATCTTTACCACCCATATTATGTCTAAACATAAACACCCCTACAATCCTAATTACCTGTGACGTTTAGCTTCGCTGTAAGTGACTGAAGTCTCGTAGTATTGTTGTCCTACACAAACCCAGTAATTAGATAACATGTACGTAGATCCGCTAGCCCATCTCAAGGTGGGAGGGGAGGAATGAGGCTCACCACGCTCTTCTCATCCCAGCTCCCTGTGAACTCCGCCACGCTCGCAACGTGCACCTGACCGACTAGCACCTTCTTGACCACGACCTCGTGGACCTCGGGGTCCTTGTCGCCGCAGGCGTCATGCGCCAGCGTCACCACGAAGCCCTTGTCCGCGGCGGCCTTGGCCGTGTTGAGCACGCACATGCTGGTGCTGAAGCCGGCGAGCACGAGCGACTCAACGCCGTGCTGCGCTAGGAACGCCTCGAGCCCGTAGCTGCCCAGGGCGGAGACGTGGCTGGGCGGGCGGTAGAAGACGAACTCGTCCGGCATCGCGGCCACGGGCTCGGGCTCGGCGATGCTGGCGACGACCTCGGCGTCGCCCGCGCTCATCTTGTCGCGCACGCCGTTGGCCCGCCCTGCCATCTTGCGGTTCGCGGGCGTCGTCGCCCGCAGGTCGATCTTGCAGTGCACCACCAGCATGCCCTTGCCGCGTGCCCAGGTACGGAGCATAGACGCATTGGCGAGCGCCACAGCGCCCCCGCCGGGCTGCGACTTGACTATGAAGCCATGGAAGTCGAGTAGAAGGAGGGCCGTCCGCGCCACAGGGATGGATAGCGGAGAGCAGGGGTTTGTAGGGTCGAGGATGATGGGAGGAGCGTTGTTCATCTTCACTTTTATGATTGTACTGTAACACCTCAAAGGCAAGGAGTTTCGTAGAATTCTAGTTCAGTGGAACCAAGCAAGGATGAAGTATGAAGATGAGGAATTCGAAATGAAGAAATCGAGGACATGCTTCGCGGTCTAAGAGGTCAAGCCTGTACCTAGCCTCGATAGGTTATGTGCGAGCTATTGCGCTGGCGTGGCCCTCGGGGCCGAGGACTCGGAGCAGCTGAGATACCCACATCGTAGTTATAGTCACGGCTACTCCGAATTGTAGCCTGGGAATCCGTGGGTGACCAGGAAGTTAGAACTTTAGAATTAGTATCACCATAAATACTCACGATCGGGTGCATTTGAAAACAGATTTCCTTCGCGACTAGGATACCATCATATGCTTTCCTCACTTCTAACGTTCATACTTGTGGGGAGGGAACGTCACTCTAGAAACTCGGGGTTATTAACCGGCTGGTCAGTCTGCGCAAGTGTCCTGGTCCTGCTCGGCATCCAGAGTAGCTCAACGCCAAAATTGGAGAAGCAGACTATCCCCCGCATCCCCAGCAAAGAAGAGACTAACAAGACGGTTGGGGCTCCACCACCCCACATCCCCTTTCGCCTGGGAGTGGCAGACAACGAGACGCGATTGACAGGCTGCCCACACTACGGCCGGAGTTTGCTCGGCTGGATCGGCTGGAGCAGCTGAACCCCCTTGGACTGGAGCTGCGACTGGGACGACTATGACTATGCACTACGGGCACTACGACTACAAGCAACCTAGGCGAGCTTGCGACCACGCGAGGCGGCCAGCGTGCCACGAGATAATCCTACCTAGCCCATGTTGATGCGTGGTAGTCCGGCTGTCGACATATGACATACATGCGCACAATCATCATCAAAGCATATTACCCCTAAAGGGGAACCATCTTCTCAACTAGTTTTATGGTGAGGGACAGACTGTTCTTAACCTTCCGGTGTTCATTAATGGTGGTGCAGCCCAATCGCCTTGCGCATCTTCCATGTAGCGAAGTGGACTTACACATTACATACAGTAAGTACCTACGTATTTATTGTATTTATGCTAAAATCTTACCATCTAACTAACTAACGTGTTGCTCTGGCATTGCTATTGGTTTGACAGCCATGCTTACATACTCGCCTATATATTCGGATCCCTACTATACCAATCCTCCATCTCAGCAACTTCTGTCATAGACATTTGACTCAATTGCACTATCCACTTGCTCCTAGAATTGGCCTAACAGCAGGGTTTTCACACAAGCTGGGACCTTTACCAGGGGGTGGGCAGAAAACCGCTCCCACAAGCCATGGCGTTATTGGCGGTGCTAAATTGCCGTCCACATCTTCGGGTCGCCAGCGATGAAACAAGACAGGGCAACGAAATGCCGTGCGTTAATTTGTACCCGCACATTTATACGGTATGGTCGGGATACGTCAACGATGCGGCGACGCAATAGGGCAACTACGCCGGCCTCCGACGAGACGTAACCTCGCGGACCAGCTTTGATCCGAGAGGTGAGGGCAACTGTGCTGCGCCGTGCCGCATAGACTTATAATAAATGTTTTCTTTTATTAACCCCGCTGGCACCTGGACTGCGCAAAGTTGACTTGTTGCTGCTCGCTGGAACCACGACGAATCGGTTGCGAACCTCGGCATTTGCATCCAGTCACTCCGCACGGCGCGACGACCATCGCCATTACGCAGCCTTGCTCTAACAAGACACAACGAACAGACAACACCCACAACTATTTATATACACCATGTGGTTCTTTAATAGATCCGTCGCCTTCAACGCCAGCACCGATATTCCCCCACTTGATGGCAAGGTCATCCTCGTGACTGGCGGGAATACCGGCCTAGGAGAGTACTGCGTTCGGGTGCTGTCGCGCCACAACCCAGCGCAGATCTGGCTCGCTGCGCGCAACCTGGCCAAGGCGCAGCTGGTAGTCGACGAGGTGAAAAAGGAGGTACCAGGTCTGGACATTCGGATCCTTGAGCTGGACCTGTCCTCGCTCGCGGCCGTCAAGGTGGCCGCCGCGGCTTTCGCCGCGCAAGTGAGCCAGCTGCACTTCCTCATGCTCAACGCCGGCGTGATGAGCGGTACCCCCAGCGTGACCCAGGACGGCTACGAGAATCAGATGGGCGTGAACCACCTGGGCCATGCGTTGTTCACAAAGCTGCTGCTCCCTGTGCTACAGAGGACCGCCGCGAGCCCCGGCGTCAGCCCACTCGATGTTCGCGTGGTGTCCCTATCCTCGAGCCTGCACCGCTACGGTGGCATCCGCTACGATCTAGCCAGGGTTCCCTCGAGCGGCTGGTTCGGATTCATCGGCCGCTACGGCCAGAGCAAGGTGGCCAACATCCTGTGGGCGAAGGAGCTCGCCCGCCGCCACCCGGAGCTCACAGTGGTATCGGTCCACCCGGGCGTGGTCGCTACTGAGCTGGGCATGTCGCGTGAGCAACGGAGCGTTTTCTCTACCCTCGCGCGACGCGCTTTCGAACTGACGATTGTATCGGTCGAGGAGGGTGCTAAGAACCAGCTGTGGGCGTTGGTGTCGCCAGACGTGCGGAGCGGTGAATACTACGAGCCCGTGGGCATCGCGGGGACAGGCAGTGCCGAGTCTCAGGATGAGAAGGCAGCCCGTGAGCTGTGGGACTGGACGGAGCGCGAGTTGGTTCCTTACACGACCCAGGAGTGATATGTTTGAGCAAAATTTCTGGGTCACCTCTCAGGTCCCCTTCCCCCCCGGTCGTCTTGTTGGTAGTTTGCGAAGGTTCGGTTCGGTCTAATGATACAAACAATTGAGAGCTTTGATGATTATTTTGCAGGGGCGTCAAGGGGTTGGATGTTACTGCGCAGCGAGTGTGTAATACTACAGTGAAACTAGTAAATTCGGGGACACGGCCATGTGTGAGCCTATCCCCGAGGAAACTCGCCCTTTTTTCGTGTATATCGGGAAATTCATATATACCCGAACTACGCTAGTATTAGCCGAGTGCATTGTCACTGTAATATCTGCGGAAGCACCGGCGTAATAACTGGTGTAAGACGGATAGAAGGGTGCCCATCAGTATAATGATATCAATGAATATGCCGAGGATTGCGGTCCTTCTCAAGCCACGACGCTGTCATCCTCTCTATATATAAGCTATGTATCCCCACGAGCGAAAGAGAAAACATACACTACTGGTACAAGCACTCTTCCTCATTGTTGTGCTGGACCTCATTTTATCATGTCGTATAATTCTCATCCTGGAATCAACAACGGTCTTGCCAAAGCCCCCAGGAATCCATATGAACCAGGCATCGTCGAGTCTAAGATTCATTCCGAAAGCCTGGGAAATGGCCACACCACACAGGAAATGCTAGATGTGGTAGATTTTGATGGACCGGAAGATCCATCAAATCCACTGAATTGGCCTACATGGAAGAAAACGTGTTCCATCGGCACCATTTCTCTCATCACCTTGCTCTCGTATGTTACATCCACAACAAATATCGCGAGAAATTACCATCTGAAGACTAACTCAAACTCATGAAACTTCATAGTGCCATCACATCCACGATGCCATCCTCCGACTCCGAACAGATCCTCGCGGACTTTAAGTCGACTAACCCCACCCTCGCCGCCTTCGTGACCACCGTCTACCTCATCGGGTATGCCTGCGGTCCGCTGGTCATCGCCCCACTGTCCGAGCTCTACGGTCGCGCGCCTCTCTACAACATCTGCAATATCCTTTTCATCGTGTTCAATGTTTGCTGCTCCGCGTCTGGCAGCCTCGCGGGGCTGATCGTGTGCAGGCTGCTCGCGGGCACAGCTGGTTCGTGCCCACTTACCATCGGAGCGGGATCCATCGCCGACATGATTCCGCACGAGCGGCGCGGTCTCGCTATGGCAATGTGGGCGATGGGTCCACTCCTAGGACCGAGTATTGGGCCTTTGGGTCAGTTTCTTCTCATATATATTGCGTCTCTTATTTTTTCGGGTTCGACAAGGCTGACAGCTAGGTGGAAAACAGTGGGCGCATACCTGTCGGCGGCTGCGGGTTGGAGGTGGGTTTTTAGAGCGCTAGCGATTGCTGTATGGCTTTTATGTTCCAAATCCGACAGATGTATGATGTGCGTATGGCTAACGCAGTAAAACTAGGGTGCTGTGCCTACGGTGTTAGGCATGATATTCCTGAAGGAATCGTGCGCATACGCGATCCTCGAACGCAAAACCAAGCGGCTGAAGAAGGAGACTGGCAACAAGAACCTCCGGCCGGCCAGGCACACGGGCGAGTCGGGAGTAGCTTACATTGCGAGCGCGATGGGCCGACCCTTGAAACTACTCTTCGGCTCGCCCATCGTGTTTCTCCTCTCCCTCTACGGCGCCACTATCTACAGCTACCTCTACCTGTGCTTCACTACCTTCCCGCGCGTTTTCCAGGGCCAGTACGGCTTCTCGGTCGGTAGCACGGGGCTGGTGTATCTCGGCATCGGCATCGGCTCGCTGCTCGGCTTAGTTGTGATGGGCGCCTTGTCCGACCGGGTCGCAGGCGCCCTGGCGCGGCGCAACGGTGGCGAACCCAAGCCCGAGTACCGCCTCCCGACGCTCATGCTTGGGGCCGTCATCGTCCCCGTTGGACTGTTCTGGTACGGGTGGACTGCCGAAGACCACCGGGCTTGGATACTCCCCATCATCGGAACGGCTTTCTTAGGCGGTGGTATGATGGTTGCCTATGTAAGTAAGCTCCAGACACTATCCCCACTTATCCTTTCTATTTCTGTTCCAGGCCATACGCCGATTCAGGCCATCCGCGTATGGCCTAGGCCATCCGCCGATGGCCTAGGCCACCCACCGATAGCACCATCCGCCCACGGCCTAGGCCATACGCGGATGGCTTCTCAAATAGCGGTGTAGACCAAGCATAAGGCTTGTACCTCTATCCATCTACAACTATCACAACTATCAACTATACTTATCAATAATACCATGGCTTTAGTCGTTTCAGTTAACCCATTCCCAAACGAGGTACGTAACGCGTTCCAGGCTATGATTGAGACGCCTGGTTACCAAAATAGAGAACGTATCCCATACGATAACTGGCGCCAAATGTATATATTTTTGGACGATCTATCTATCAAACCAAAGAACTCAACAGAGTCATATCTCAAGTCTCGTGCCTTTGTTCAATTCGAGCTTATCAATAATAGGCTCTATAGACTAACAGACTCTCGATATTTCCAACCTAGGCTTGTAGTACCAGAAAGCGAAGTCTTTGATACTGTTGTCAATGAACATCTATAGCTATTATATACAGGTCGTGATAAGACCTGGGTAGCTGTACAGCAGAAGTATTACGGAATTAGCCGACAAGAAGTATTGGTTATAATCAAGCTATGTAAAAACTGTACTCTTAACCGGCCAACAGCTACTAAAGCGCCATTACAACCTATAGTCACCGAAAGAGCCTGGGAGAGAGTTCAGGTGGACCTCATAGATATGAGGTATGAGCCATCTGGCCAATTCAAATGGATCCTCCATATCAAAGACCATTTCTCAAAATACACATAACTATACCCATTGAAAAGCAAGTATGCTGAACCAATTGTAGAAGTTTTTGCTCAATTCATTACAGTTTTTTTACCACCTAAGATTGTCCAAGTTGATAACGGTAAAGAATTCAAAGGCGTTCTCTTTATCCTACTTCGGAAATATGGTATCCAAATGGTTAATGGAGCACCAAGGTCACCACAGACTCAAGGTTTGGTCGAACAAGTAAATGGAGTAGTTGAGAGTAAAATCAGAGCCTGGAAAATGGATAATGGATCTACGGAATGGGTTGACGGCTTAGTTGAGGTTACTTTGGCTATAAATACCCAAGTCCACTCAACTATTGGTTGTGCACCTGCTGAGCTACTATTCCGAGAACGTACGGTTTATATATCTTGGTTGAATAACCAAAAACGTAAAGACCAGACTATTGGTATTACTCAAGAAGATCCAGATCAGAGCCCTATATACGCCTTAAGTCCAGTATCTGCCAACAGCTCACAAATCAGTATTGGTATCAGGCCTGGAGTAACTACCTCAGAAATCACCATGCGAATCAGCCCAGAAGCGTCTGAAATAAACGTACGTCTCTCAACGCCAGCCAGAAGCCAGGTAGAGGAATGGTTTGATCTGGATAGCTATGAGCAGTCATCAGCTGGCCAGCCAGCTAGCCAGCCAGTTAGTCAGTCAGTCAACAGCCAAGCCAGCCAAATAGTCAACCAACTAGTCAGTCAGTCAATCAACGGCCAAACCAACCAAATAGTCAGTCAATTGGCCATCCAATTGGCTAATCGGCCAGTTGACGGCCAAGCCAGTGAGCTTGTTAGCCAGCTAGTCAGCCAATTAGCCAGCCAACTAGCCAACCAACCAGTTGACGGCCAGCCAGCCAGTCAGCCAGTCAGTCAGCCAGTCAGTCAGCCAGCCAGTCAGCCAGCCAGTCAGCCAGCCAGTCAGCCAGCCAGCCAGCCAGCCAGTCAGCCAGCCAGTCAGTTAGTTGACAGCCAACTAACCAACCAGCCAGACGAAGTCATTCAACATGCTCGAAGGTCTACACAAAAGGCCAGGCAGAGAATGGTTACGAAGTACTCCAAAAAGTATCAAATTGAGCATTTTCTACCTGGTGATATTGTGACAATCAAGGTTCCACGCGAAGATAGGGCGTCTACAGATAATAGGCGGTTATTTGGACGTATTCTAACAGAACCTCATCCACATCGTTATAGAATAGTCACATTATCAGGTATTATTAGACGGCTTATACCTACTAAAGAGCTTGGGACTGTTGATAAGGCTCTTTGGCCAGATATAGTGATTCCAGATAAGGCACAACAAATCACATTAGCCTTAGCAGCTAGAGAGGCTTCTACAAGTGAGAGAGTAGGGGTCTCGTGCCAATGTAAAGGGCTCTGCAATAGCAAGAGGTGTAGGTGCTATAAAGAAGGCCTAGGCTGTAGTGTGCACTGCCATAGGGATGAGCATGATTGTGGTAACCTCACAGGCTTAGCTATACGTACGGAAAAGGGCCTAATTGAGAGGCCTAAAAGGAAGAGAGCAAATAGCACTTATGAGAGCTAATAGCGTTATCCGCGTATGGCCTAGGCCGTGGGCGGATGGCGCTATCGGTGGGTGGCCTAGGCCATCGGCGGATGGCCTAGGCCACCGGCGGATGGCCTGAATCGGCGTATGGCCTGGAACATTTCCTTTTGAAAATTTTGTCGGTTGAGACTAGTATTTCGTCACTAATTATACCTCAAGATGGCAATATCCATGTATCTTGTCGACGCCTTTACCCTCTACGCAGCTTCCGCGACAGCTGCCGCAACCGTGTTTCGGGCCCTGGTCGGAGCCCTCCTCCCGCTCGCGGGAAACGCCATGTATGACAGCCTGGGTATAGGCTGGGGTACCTCGGTCCTAGGTTTTATCTCAGTGGCATTTATCCCTTTGCCAATATTATTCTACCGTTATGGAGAGCAGATTCGCGACAAGATGCTCTTCAATCTCAAAATATAGGGCATCCTGGGAAGACGAACACTGTTCCTTTCACCAAATCACAGGCCCTGGTAGACTCATTCAACATTAATGCTTTGGAGGAATGCATAGAATACATGAATCGGACGTTGAGTTCGAACAATGCGTAGGATCGACGATATGGACGCAGCATACGCGGATATGCTATGTTATTGGATTAGTTGTAGACCAGTTCACTTCATTATTGCGTCACTACGTTGGAGTAGATCGCTTCACTTTACTACACTTCTGGCCTCTAGATAATCCATTGGCCGTCAAAGGCGAGATAAATTTCAGCTGCATCATAGCAGGAAAGGGATGAATGAATCATTACTTTATTATATATATGCCGCATTATACGTGTTATAGCGGAAAATAGACATCATTGTAGACTAACCACTCCCTTGCGAAATAGTCTATTCTATATTTGGTTGAGAGGATCCAAAACTCGGCGAAAAGCTCGGGATGTTAGAGCGTGGTAACCGCCAGTTAAGTCAAGTAAAATGAACTCAACAGTGCTCCAATCTCAAATTTTAAAGTCACCCAAGTCGCGAGTGCCCAGCATGAATGACACAGTCTCAGTGGTGGCAGCCTTCAGAGTAAAGCTCCATTCACCAACACTGAGTACACAACGAACCAACCCGCATGTCTTTGGAGTCGATAACTCAATTGTGTTCTGATCAGTAACCGTATTCACGGAAGTTGCCTAGAGTTTAGAAACTTGGATAAGCCAGGATATATTTGACTGGACAGAACCTTTTACAGGATTCGGGTCAGTCCTTCTGTAATATGGGTGAGTTATAATACTATATTAATTTCTCCGAGATCAGATGTGTTTCTAGGCGCATTAAAGTGGTGGGCCTTCCGCCTGTAATCAGCATACACGGCTAGAACACTATAACACTCTCATATCGTATACTGTTGACGAAAGTAGCTGCTCGGACCTTTTATAACGTCCCTTTTCACGGAAATCCCAAAAATGATGATACTGGAACATCCAGAAATGAAAATGATATCTCATTGAAATCCACAGACTGTATGTAAATCCTGTTCGAATTCACCAACGAAACTGTCGCTAATCGTCAAGCTCTAAATCACAAAATATTCATACAACATAGTTGGTAAGGTATACATGCATCCACCCATGTGCTCCCAGGCTTTGAAGGGTTGATAACTCAAATCGGGATCCAATTCGCCCCTGTATGTGTGATAATCAAAACAGCTAAACGCCAAATCCATAACCTTCGCATTAAACCAAAATAATGTTTCCAAGGTTGAGTGTATCCCAATCTTCCCATAAACAGGTATCATACAACTTGACTCGAAATAGATTTTCCCATTTTTTTTTCCTTTTTACTTCGCTGTCTTGTCCGCCCCATATCCATGTATAACCATATTTCTCTGTGCGTAGAGCAAAGCAACAAGGATGAGCAAGCAGAGCCACATGGCCCCCCTTAGAAGCACCCTAGTCGGATATCTATTCTTTGCCCCGAAAGTGCTTTGGAACATATCGCAAAGCTCCGACCAGCTTGATCTATACAGCACAAATCCGGCTAGGGCGATAGTGTATCCGAGCACTTGCAGCGGGGTGATCTTCGTATCCCAAATCAAGACCGAGGCAATCACAAGGATAATATTCTTCAAAATTCCGGTAAGATGAAGAACTAGGCCGGAGGATTTACCAATCTATTTCTAGTTAGTAGTGCAAAAGTCAGGCTGGTATAAGGGTAGGGCGCAGCGACTAACCAGAAGGACGCTGGTAATATTTAAGAGGAACGCGACACAGGCATTCAAGAAAAGCATGCCGAATCCAGCGTGGCCGACATCTTCCCATTTAAAAGATGAGGATTCCACAGCAATGGCCACAAAGAAGTTGGTCACGGCACAAACTGGCGCAAAATAGTACAGACTGACCAACGGGTCCATCTTGCTGCCGGAGCCCAAGAGAGACTCGATCATGACCACCCTGATCGACTCAAATATGAGCCCTCCGAATTGGTAAGTGAATCCGATCCAAGAGAAGTGGATCTCCTCGGTACTAGAAAGTAGAACACCAAAGACAATGACTGAGATCTTTGCCACCATCGGCGTTGTCGGGCTTACTTGGCCCCAGAGCCATGATATAACGAGTGTGATGAAAGGTGCAGAAGACTACGTTTAGTTAGCGTTAAGACAACCACAAAAAGATACACGGATAGAGAAAACAGAACAACAGTCTTTACACATACCTTGAGCATTTGGATGAATGCCACGTTCAAGTACAGATATACGAGATTACTGCAAACCATGCTGGCACTGTACATGACTCCAATGGGGACAACAGCTTTTAAATAAGTCTGGGTCGTCATCTTGATGTCATGCCGACCATCAAGGGTCCTGGTAGTTCGGGCCATGATTTGGGTGGCCAAGGTAGCAAAGACCATATGCCAGCAACTGAGAATAATAGCTAGAGACATTCTTTAGTTTTCTCCAGGTCGTCATGATTATCATGTGGCGACAATATACTTACGATAACCTAGAAGAAGAAGAAGAAGGAGTGTTAGCATAACTTGAAAGAGTATTCTCTAACGTGAGCATATCAACGTCCAAAAGACTTACGAAATCCGGCATTGTCAAGAAGCCACTTGTTGAACATTATAGTAAGGTTCGAACATAACATCCAGCTCCTAATAACATACATGTATTAGCACAACACGTAGCAAGGCGTCCAGCTATTCCCTTACTTACCCTACGTAGAATGCGGGGTGGATTGAGATCCCAGACCCCAATCCCGGTCGGGGATCACCCAATGTAGGCAATACCGAATGCTTCATGGCTATACTCGCCTAGTCAGACTTTTAACATATCATAGGGATAGACAAGAGAATCAAATGAATGTGGCGCCGAGACAAAACGAGTGTGACGGTTATTTAGAGTGATAAAAAAAAATGTCCAGAGTGGGAAAAAAAAGGAATGTGTAGGCGGGGAGCCCCAATCCAAAATTGAAGTCCGGGAGGACGAGGCCTGATGGGTGAGAACGCGGGTTGACCATCGTGCCTGGGCTGCTCTGGGCCACCACCAAGCGTGGGGTAAGGAACAGGATAGGGGAAATGAACTAGCAAAAGCGTGTCCTGCCGGTTCGTCCGTCGCGGTCGGATCAGATGACGCACAGTCCTGACCGTGTTTCCTTCACTAAGATGGCCACAGCTGAGTACTTAGCTATGGCACTTATTTCGCGGCTGAGAAGCAGGTGTTAATCCATATCAAGCTATAGCGGATGGGAGGGGGCCCCAACGAAGCGAGCTAAGCTTCCACGCTTTACGCTTGACAAGCAGCGCAAGCTGTGCCTGGCTGGAAACAACCCGAGGGCCCTGTCCCCCTCTGCGGTTCAGGGGGGGGAAGGGATAGTGGGGAGCGAGGGATGTTCTCTGAGCATCTAATGGACTTGGCTAGCTGAATCTTGTCATTAGTCCCAGGCTACCCACCCGTATTCAGCAGCGCAGAGGACTCCGGAACTGATCCCACTCCGTCGGAGCCAGCTAGGAACCGGCCTAGCGGACGCACGTTTTTTCTTCTTTCTCCAAGCGATTTTCAGGGGGGAACCCCCGAGCTAGCGAACAAGTTTCAGCCGGCGCTTAAGTTCCGGGTGAAAGTTAATGGAGCGGGCGTCGGGCCGGTCGCTTCTTTAAGTCGATTTCCAAGCCACCCTTATCTTACTCGGGTGCTCCGGTGCTAGATAAAGTGGAGCGATGGCGCCGCCACGGGCTGCGGTCTGGACGTAGGATGATATAGGCTGAGTACTACCCCTGTCCATTGCCGGGAAAAAGAACGTACCCGTGCTGCTGGGAGAAGGAAAGCCAATACATACGACGTGGTCCTATTTGATTTTGATCTTGGGTTTTTTTTTCTCGCATGAATTGTTAAGCATCCAAGGCCCACGCGGTTTTGTTAGCAATAATTCTCTCCTCCCTCCTCGACGCTTTTTCACATGAGCTTGCGGTCGTCATAGCTTCGTGGCGCAAAGTCCAGCCAATACGTTCTTTTTCCTCTTCTTGCTGGCGAATGAACCGCCTGCTCAGTGCAGTGTGATTCTTTCTGTCTTTTAACTTTCTTACTCTCATTACACGATACGATGGCCATGTCTGCGGCTTCGATTTTATCCCCCCGCTCCAACAGGGTATTTTTGGGCGTTCTGGCGGTCGTTTTGGTGTGGTTTATCTCATTTCTCCCACCACACGGTCACGCATACACCGATTATGGTTCACCGAAGGCCATCGTCAGCCATAATATAAATTCATCCACCGCCGAGGATGCGGTTCCGGCCGAAGCACCTGAAACAACAACGTCAACGTCAACGCCCGCGCCAGCGCTAGATTCATTATCGGATGCATTCCTCCCTAGCTATGCGGAAGTCAAGACCTACGAGCCCATCTGGGCCAAGATTGGAAAGGTGACCATGCTGTACTACAACGATCCCACCAAGGACAGTTTGGCGTACGAGAAGGCTCTTTTAACCCACCAAAATCACGATAACCTTCATCACTATCGCCACTACGTCATGCGCCGCGAAGTGGTTCCAGGAATGTGGGCCAAGATTGGATTCTTGCTGTCGATTATGCTCCAAGAGTTGGAAAAGTCGCCCTCTGAGCGCCTTGAGTGGTTGTTGTAAGTTCCCCCAAGCTGAGCTCTGCAGTTGAATGAAATTAGCTGCTAACAGTGGTTTCCTGTAGCTGGCATGATTCCGATTTAATCTTGATGAACTCGAAAATTCCCCTGGAGGCCTTTCTCCCGCCGCACCGGTGGTCGCACATACACGTGATTGGGTCAAACGATCTGAACGGGCTCAACGCCGGAGTGTTCTTTATCAGAGTACACGAGTGGTCGGTTTCGTTCCTCATGAGCGCCTACGCGTACAAGGACTTCTATCCTGGTGTTCCACTGCCCTTCGCTGAGCAGACCGCGATGGAAATTTTGATGGCAGAGGTGAGTTTTGACATTGTTCATGACGCCGTATTCTACCTTGCGCTAACTGAACACGAATCTAGGACAAACGGAAAAAACACGCAATGCATGTGCCTCAACGATGGTTCAACTCATACCAAGGATGGGGTCATAATGAGGACGTTCCGCCAGAGTGGGAATGGGATATGCAGAACTTCAAGCCGGGATACCTGCTTCTCCACTTGCCTGGTACTGGTTCTGCCAGGTCCGATCTCATTGATCAATGGGTCGGAAGAATTCAAGAGAAGGCCAATGAGTACGAGATTGACTTCTCGGAGACACACTATCCTAAGGAGATCGGAGACTTTTGGGACCACGAAGCGCAATTTGAGGAGGAGAACCAGAAGAGGTTCAAGCTCAGACAGAAGGCCCTCTCGAAAGCTGGCTACGATGCCGATCGGGCTACCGAGAAAGCCATCGCCGAGCTGAGACAGAGCTTGCAGGGTCAGCCCGAGGAGACGGTAAGGGGGGCAGTGCGGGCAAAAGAAAAGGAGTATAAGCAGCGCAAGATCGAAAATTTGCGCGAAGCAGAGCGGGTGGCGTTGATGGAGGAGTTGAATCTTATCAAAACAACAGAGACGCCGCCGGAGCCGACGCCGATGCCGATGCCAGTGCCGATGAACGATGACGAGGATTGAAAAGAAATAGAAGAATTATTTGTTGTTTCTAAGATATTTGCAATTAAACCACAGCGCCTCTATACCTAATAACTCACATAGCAAACAAAAAGGCTGTTTTCAAGTCAAGAAAATAAAATAAAATAAACTTATCTACAAGCCGTGTCATATCTGTTCTAGCAACGCCGCGTTACCGCGTCTTCCTTCGGCTATAATTGCCCACTTTCTCTCAGAACCGGGCTAGGCAGCTCGATCTTTCGCGGGCGTGTAAAGGGGCAGCTCCATCTTCGTCTCTGTATTGTCTCCGTTGTCCGATCCCGGCCAGCGCCAGGAGTGGAGACACCAACTAGACCGGATATTTTTTCGCGTCTGGTCTAAATCATGATGGCTCTAGACTGAGGGTTTGGCAATTGCTTCACAAACTTCATGTTGAGCATCTTTGGAAAGGAAAGGTGGGTCAAGGATGGACGTGGGCGGCCTGTGGCGGTCGCCATTTAAATCCCTGTTGGTATTTGGATGTCAGATGCGTCACATAGAGTGGTGGGGCTACCTTAAAGGGACTTTGTAGAGTGATGCTTCGATCCCCTCTATTCCAGAATATAATCTTGTTAATTTATTTCGATACTCAAGCACAGAGAAAGATTGTCGGTAATTTTTAAACCAAGTAAATATCAACGGATCATATTACTTTATCTATTCAACGAGCAAAGGCGATGCCATAAATATTTAACAAAAAATGAAAATAATTATTTCTATGTTACATATATATGGGTGATATGAAGGTTGTGTCGAATACAATTATAGTTACCGTTGAAGGATGAACATGAGTTCAAATCATCTCCAGATATGCGTGACCTCAACCTCTCCTCCTCCTCCCCAGCGTAGCCTATGTCAATGGCTTGCAGTGCATGGCGTGGTATTTCTCACCATCCGTGATTCGACTCAAATATATCTATTGAAGAGACCTTTTTCTCATCCAAGGTAATTTCATAATCTGTTCATACGCTCTGTTCCGATTTGGTAGTTTCGTTTCCTATTCTCCTACTGCTCCTAACTTGCTCTTTGGCCATGTGACGGGAGCGCATTCTTTGTTGTCCAAAGCCCACTTCTTAATTTTGGATATCGCCCACCCACTGACCACCTTATCCTTTTCGGCAGTTGTCTTTTTAACCGGCCGTCCAAGTGAGACACGATTTGAACTGTAACAGACTCCATTTTGGAATTTGATCTGTAAGCAACCTGAGGTGCCCTCGCACATCCTCAAGCAGTGCTCGAAGCTCTGGTGTGCAACCTTTTCGAGCTCTGAAAGGTTCTCGCTCTTGCGCTGATTTATCAGGCTTTTGTCGTACTTTGCCGGATCGGGATTCAAGTATACTACGTCTGCGCCCACATTATCCCAGTCTTCTCTCTTCTGGAGCAGTAACCGAGGCAGTACGAGCTCGTTGAAGAGATCTCTGAAGACGATGGGCTGGCGTAACTCGTGAGGGATAGTCTTCTGCGCTTCGTAAAAGCGCTGCTCAAATTCCCACGCGGCTGAATGCTCCTCTGAGTTGATATGGTGGAGCGTGAGAATAGGTTGGCACCATTGTTCGGGGCCAAAGCGTAGGATCCATGGGCTATCGTAGCCAAGAGCGGGGGACTACCATGCGCGCATTGATTAGTTTTGAAGATCGTCTTGCAAAAGAAAGGAACCACTATGCAAAGAAAAGAAAAAAAAGAAAAAAGCGAGATCGTCATGACACGTACAAAGTCCTGAACAGCCACATCCGTCATTTCTTTCAGCGCCTTGGCAAACATGACATCGCCACAGCATATATTTTTCACCTCCATGTCGTATTTCTTCGCTTGGCTCGGGAACGCGTCGGCGAAAGATTTCATCGTCTTTTGAGACAGGAGGAAACCGGAACCACCGATACCGTGGGGGATGCCGTCTCTCCAGTTTACCCGTCCCCAGTAATGATCCTCGTAGGGGTCCATGGTGTTGAGCCATTGAACCAGATTCGGCCAGAAGACGTATGTATCAGCATCAATGATGAAGTACCAGTCGAGATTGGGGCGCATTCTATACGATCTTGCGACGGTGTGTGTGAATTTATATTTGTCGAGGTTCCATCCCGCGCTGTATAATGAGCCCTCGAAGAACTTATGACACAGCATTTGATCAACGCCGCAAGTCTTTTGCGCCCGGTAGATATCGAAATCGTGGTTTCCCTCTGTTGCTTCTAGCGCAACAGTGTCGAGACTATCCATAAGCTCGTAGCCAGCAATGCTATGTGTCATGTCCGACCACATGAGAAAGTCTGGCAGACATTTCAAAGAGGTCAACAGCTGAGTTGGGACTCTCTGGAAAGATTCGCTGACTCCGGTCCTGAATACAAGTAATATGTTACTAGTATCTGGCATCATCGCGCATGAGTTGAGGCCGTGTGTCGGTACTTGGGGTTCGAGTCGCATGGGTGGTTCTGGCTCGTCGATAACAGGCTCCTCTATGGTGGGTTCGCTGACTTTGCTCTCGGCATGGTCCGACCCATCGTATATTGAATGCACGTCATCCGTCAAATGTTCCACGCCGCCCGACCAATAATGGATGGTGAGGAGCAGCACGAGTAGGCAGGCAACAGCAATCATAATGCCGTTGCCGCTGCGGCCACGCCATACGTTGATCATGGCGATTGAGAATGTATCAGCACGAGCGGTTGGATACCCCAGAACATTTGGAGATGCTGAAATCCCAGAAGATAAAGTAGGTTTTGATCGGTCCCACGGAAATTTGGCCCTGGCTCACGTCGACGCCCGCGGCGGCGCTGGCGCCGGCGCCGGCAGGAAGCTAAAGAATCAGCTACGCCACTCTTCGCGCCCATGGCCATTTAGTCAGGGGTGGAGTATCGGAAACCGAAAACTTCGAATGTGGGTGGTCTCGACTAATGCGGCTGAACCGGGAGAAGTTCGTTCAATTTGAGAAATTGACTTGTACGTAATTCTCAGTATGCGACAACGCGTATGCATGTAGTTCAAGACCCAAGACAGGATCAACCAAATACTCGCATCCCCATCTTCCTGCCGCTGCTACTGTTGTAAATCACTAACTAGTACGGCGGCCACTCATCTGCTATCTTCTACTGGTATTCCTCCTACTCCTCCTCCTCCTCCTGCAGCTGCTACTGCTACTGGTGCTAGTGTGTATTGCTAATGCAGGTCTAACTACTCCCTTTTCTTTTCCCTCTTTCTATGATAAGCTGTACTAACTCAAGTGCTCCTGACTTGCCGGGTGCATGGACTCTGCTGTCAGAACTCAGGGGCGATCACCCGATCGGCTAATTAGGCAAGTCTAGACTCAAAAGCCCATGGCCTTGGTATAGCCCGTGGATCTATTGACTTGCAGAGGCCCGCGCCCCATTCTTTTCTCGCCAAAAAGGGGGAGGTCCGTGCTGATCAGCAAAGTCACTGCGTACCCCGGGGGCCACAAGTTCCCGGGGTCTTCCTTACAGGGGATTGTCACTTCACTTCCATGGGCTGTGTGTGCCCTGGGCTTTAGGTTACAGCCTGTATCTATCTTACGAAGTAGTATAGAGATGAAAAGCCGCTGCACTCTTGAGCTGTTTAGGATGCGAAGTTCAAATCAGATATCCTAGACGAGTGCCCAGGGAGAATGGATAAATCTCCATGTCTGATTTGTGAGCTACGCGACCGACGCGAAATCAAATCCTGAGAGAGCTGAAACTGAGGGAAACGGTCAGGTTCTTTGGGTATCGGAGGGCGTTATTCGAGAATGGCATTTCCTCCGTGACTCCCGCTGCCATCATCTGCCCCTCTGCTCCTCGACTTTCTTTCCAACCTCTGCGCGTGTCTCACGTCGGATGATCTTTTACGCGCTTGCAATCTCCCGTTTATCCTGGGCTATAGTTCATGTGGCCTAAAAATAAGCAAGACGTATAGGGAACGCCTCCCGATGGCTTGTGAATGCCGCCCCCTGGTCCAACCAGGGCAAGCATTATGCTGATTGGACAATGAGAGAAAGTTTGATAAATCTTTAAAATATATACTACGGTACCTGCTTGAGGTGTTGCAAGCACTATCGCGGATATTAACAACCCCTGGTGCTTGTAAGCTTAAATGCGGAGTTTCGGTGGAGCCACGTGCTTCTTATAAAGTCGCGACGGCAGCAATGACAAGACAACCCATCTCAGCATACGTCTATCAGACCCAACACTACACCTAATGTGACACACCTTCTGAAGATTTATAAATCGCCATCTGCAAGACCCTAGAGTTGGGGAGCGTGCCCCGACGAACTGCAGCGTACCTTTGGGAGCTTACGCGGCCATGAATCATCCTCGCGCCGCATGTGTTGGGATCCCACAAAACAAACGTCAATAGATGGAACTGTAGCCGCATCCCGGCCCCGCAAGGGCAGCAACGTATTCCAAAGGACTCTACCGGCACACGCGAGAATGGCATTAATATTTTTGTGCAGCGAACGGTTTCGTGAGGACTACAGCGCACTATGGCGAAAGACTAACGCGATCACCAACGATGAACGCGAAGGAAAGGGCTTTCTTCCATTATTCACCAAGATCTGTATCACCTCAATTTTACTGCCTGCCATTTCAAGCTTCATAGTATCTATAAATATACCATTTTCAAGGCCCAGACTATACTGAGCGAGCCCATGCTCTATAAAAGCCAAACTCGTTTTATTCCACCAAGGAACGCGTTGTTGGGCTTTAAGATGCACGCTTTAGTAAGGTCCTTATACACGAATACTCTTTTTTTCCAACCACGGCCGCTCAATTATTCTTGGCGCAATATTCCAGTCCGAACGATACGAGGGTTTGCCAAGCTTTTGTAGAAAGGCACATGCCGGCAAATCTATGCCCGACGTGGAGATAATGGGATTGGTGGAGCCTTGAGATAACGCATGGCACCTATAACAGGTAGGTGACCGAATGGGGCAACTAAGATAGAATTCTAGAACCCTGGCATCAACTATAGACCTACCTAGAGTTTTGAAATGCTATGTTAGCTAATGCAGTTTATTCAATTGTGAGTTGCAAGGCATTAGAATGGTCCGGTATTCAACCCTACTATATATTTCAATTCTTGTCGCACGGCTTCGCAAGTAATACGCGGTATGCCAACTCCAATTGCGAGGTTTCTCAACAATGCGGACCTTCTTGTTGTTCACACTTCTTCTCACCAGCTCGGTGGCGTCACCGTTGCTCGGATTTGAGGATAATCTTCTTAACGTGCGCGATCCACAAAACCCAAACCCCAAACCTACCAGTCCAGGAAACCCAGGTGGACCTACAGGGCCTACAGGACCAACAGGCCCAACAGGCCCAACAGTCCCAAGCCCAAACCCTACTCAGCCCGGAAATCCTGGAGGCAAGAGCAACCCGACATTCGTACCTCCAACCCTAAACCCAACTTTGCCTGGGTTTCCAGGCGGAGGCCCTACGCTGAGTCAAGGACAGCGTCCCACCCGAACTCTCGGGCCGCTCCCACCTTCGACTCCTCGCCCAAACACGCCTTCAGGTCCTGTTTCTGCTTGTAACGGCAATACCGCCAATACAAGGTCTCAATGGTGCCAATATTCAATTGACACAGACTACACTAATGTCGTTCCCAACACGGGCCGCACTCGGGAGTATTGGTTGACGATAACCGAGGTGACCGCTGCTCCTGATGGCGTCTGTAAGTACATGGCTGGAGAATATTAAGAGAAATACCCAAGACTGCTGATAATTAGCTAACAAACTGCCTCCCCTCCCTCCAGCTCGCTATGCCATGGCTGTTAATGGCACCATCCCGGGACCCACGATCATCGGTGATTGGGGTGACACGATGGTCATCCACGTGACCAACGGATTGACTACCTCTACCAACGGAACTTCTATCCACTGGCACGGGATCCGACAGAACTATACCAATGAACAAGATGGTGTGCCTTCTATCACCCAGTGTCCCAGCGCACCCGGCGAAACGATTACATACACATGGAGGGCTACGCAGTACGGCACCTCGTGGTACCACTCCCACTTCTCGCTCATGGCCTGGGAGGGTGTTCACGGCGCCATGATCATCAACGGTCCCGCAACGGCCAATTACGATGTGGACAAGGGTACAATTATCTTGGGTGACTGGAGCCACGACACTGTCGACTCGCTGTACGACTACGCTCAGATCGTAGGACCACCTACGCTGGACAATGGGCTCATCAACGGAACGAATACCTATGATGGCGCAGGCAAGAGGTTCACCACCTCGTTTACCGAAGGGACCTCTTACCGTCTCCGGATCATAAACAGTGCCATTGATACGCACTGGAAGTTCTCCATCGACAACCACACCCTGCAGGTCATTGCTGGTGATTTTGTCCCCATCGTGCCATACACTGCGGATTACATCAATATTGGAATGGGCAAGTCGAAACTCCACCACCTACCTTACTTCTCTATTGTGTATAAAATTTTGCTAACAATCATGCAGGCCAGCGGTACGACGTTATCGTAACAGCAAACCAACGCTCCGTGGCAGAGAACTTCTGGATGCGCGCCGTGCCCCAATCCACCTGCTCCTCCAACGCTAACGCGGAAGACATCATGGGCATCGTGACGTACGGCACGGTCGCAGATCCCACCACGACGGGGTGGAACTACACCGACAGCTGCGATGACGAGACCATGAACCTCGTGCCGCACCTGAAGCAGGCCGTCGGCAGCGCGGACATCCAGGCCCTGGAGGAGGTATCCATCGGCTTCCTGGGCGACCTGTTCAAGTGGACGCTGAACAGCACCACGCTGCTGACGAGCTGGGGCGACCCCACTCTCGGCCGCGTGCTCGCGGGCGACACCGCCTTCAACGCCCAGGACAACATCATCAGCCTCCCCAACGCGGACGAGTGGTTCTACATCGTGGTGGAGACCGCCATCGGCGTCACCCACCCGCTGCACCTCCACGGCCACGACTTCCACGTCCTGGCCCAGGGCACCGGGAACTACACCAGCGACGTGGTGCTGAACGTAGCCAACCCGATGAGGCGAGATGTCGCCATGCTGCCGGCTGCCGGTTACATCGTGCTCGCGTGGCAAACCGACAATCCTGGTATTTGGCTCATGCACTGTCATGTTCGTGTTCTATTTTTCTTATCTTGTTCTGGACATCGAGAGAGGGAGACCCTATTTGCTAACATTTGCGATTCTAGATTGGATGGCACACGTCTGAAGGGTTTGCACTCCAGTTCGCGGAGAGGATTAGTGAGATCCCGGATTACACGAATAGCACATTCATCCAGGATCAGTGTGACGCATGGAACTCGTTCCAAACCGTGAAAGGTGTTCTGCAAGAGGACTCGGGAGTATAAAGTGACGATAATGGGGTTTTATAAGTCATCATAATATTTGTGTGTGGATTTACTTTGTATCTTTATGAGCTAGGATTTTACCCCCAGGTATATACGTTAGGCAGGGTTTGTAGTATCAAGGTCTATTAACTATGATCACAGTGTCTTTATTCCACTGTCACACGAGTTCATGGCTTCCAATCCGGCTTAATTTTGCCCAACGCCCTCTTGATGATTTTCCCCTTTCCCCTGATAACAAACTGTACCATATTCCAGATCTGTAGAGTAGGATTGCTTTTGAACGGCCCTTTCTTACGACAGAAGCTGCACTGCGTGCGGCGGGACACTATTTCATCCACATAATATTCTTGCTTTACCAATTACTTCCTCACCACGGCCCAGACCTCGCACTCGTACAGAATATCGCTCAGGGCCAAGCTCGCCACACCCACCACCGTGTCCGGGGGCTTGTGGCCGTCAGCCTCGCGGTCCATGAACTCGATCCACGCGGGACCCCAGCCGCGCTCGACCACGTCCAGCGCGTCCACGGCCGGATCGCCTGTGTGCCGCACTATGTAGTGGCGCACCTGCACGATGTCGCGCGGGGTGGCGCCTGCAGCCGCGAGCGCCGCCTTGATCTTGGCGTAGGCGATGGGCGCCTGCCCGGCCACCGTCCGCGGGTTGTTCTCGGCCGTGCGGTCGCAGCCCGTCATGCCGGCCAGCGTGACCAGGTCGACGGAGCCCGGGATCAGCGGCGTGACGCACACGTGCTTATACGTCGGGGGCGGGGGTGGGACCCCCGGCGGGTTGAAGGCGCGGGGCTTTGTGTCTTCTGCCATCTCTGTCTAGTTGTTCTGCTGACTGACTTGACCTGGTTGTTCGTCGTTGGTATGCCAGGGTTTAAGGGCAAGATGGAAACTACAGGAGTGGGATAAGTTGTAATAACAACAAATAATGTGCCCGCGACTTCTTTCTCTTCTTTGTGGATATCGCTGGTGCGGGGTCGGCCAAGAGGTTTAGCCGCTTCTCCTAAAAGGCTATCATCATGCATATATGTAAGTAGTCATCGTAAGCGCCCCCATTCGGATCTCCAATGGCCTCGCTTAGCTGAAATAGTTTTACCGCCTCCATGTCGATGCGCTCGGGACCTAATGTAAGATGTTCGGGTGAAGAGGAGCCGTGGTCACAGCCTACAAGAATATACAAGAGAGTCCATACTCTCTACACAAGATTGCAAAGTCTCATTTCACGACACGGTGTCAAAGGTGCCATTTATTAATAGTGCACATGGTGTAGAATTAAACCATATATCGATGAATTATAACGGTTACAATATTAAATATTACTGTTCCCTTCGCCCATGCATGTTGCGGCGCCTAGTTGTCCAGCCTGTATAGTCAAGCCATTCGTCATTGTAAATATTCATTCATCCATCGTGAATCCATACTCCTCGGGATCGAATTCGGGCGTCTGGGCGCAGAATTCTATCCACGACAGTAAAACAGCAGTCTCGGTGGCGTCGTCTGAGTGGCACTCGATGATGGGGGCAACGGCCGCCGACACCTGGTACGTGGTGCATTCCGGATCTATCTCCAGGATGCTGATAATCTCCTGAATCACGGCGGGCTCGTTGGTGCTAGCGCACGCCTCATTATAGTATGTGCCGTCGGGAGATTCGATAATGAGCTGGATGGGGTAGTAGGTAAGCTCAATCGCACGGGTGATGACCGCATCCATGTTCTCCACGCCCGCCGGACTGAACCCCATCTCGAGAGGCTCAATGTTGGTGGTAGCACCAGCAAGGGCAATAGCGCTCAATATTAAGGCCTGGCGAAGCATTTTAACTTGTGTGTTCTGGTTGAGGTGGCGTAGAGAAAGAAACGAAAAAGAGTGGATGGTCTTAGATAATCCAAATCTAGTAATGCTATGATGTTAGGAAGCTAGTGACCAGAAACTACGACGCAGTTCGAGAATTATATATTCATCGCGCTTGAAGCGCCCTTTGTCGGGGTCTCCTAGGATGGGTGACCAGTAACGGTGGGTTCCTCGCGTTCCAATGTCTCAGACATGTTCATTCTTCGGGAGTCTTGCACGCGCACCCTGGAACAGCTGCGCCGACCCGGCCGAGGAATGTAAGCCAGGGATTCTGTTGGTTGAGCTGTTCTACAAAAGAGATAAAAGCAAAAGGGCTTCTTTTAGCTGCCCAGGGAAGAATAGGCTCATGCAAAAGTTGAAACACAATATCGGGTGAATAGATCGTGACTTTTTGTAATATCCAACTTTTCACCACACAATTATCCTCATCATATTTACTGAACAAAAGAACGATTGCATCCAGTCATTCTTGCACATGTTTTGGTTTCTGATATTCTACTAATCTCATTGTAGTGACAAGTCAACCCCCAGTTGACTTTGTTTAGCTTGGCTTGGGGTGGTTGCTATAGGCCTGCATATCTCGAGGTTGAAAAGTCGGTCGGCCAACCGAAAGGTAACCTAGTAACTATAGCAAAGATTTCTCTTTTCTTTTATGAAACCGTTCAAGAGGTCAGACATCGAGCCAATAGAAGGCGTCTTGGTGCACTGACAATACATGCACTAGTGTGTTGGCAACCGTTGCATTCTACCGCGGACAGTGGTCAGTAATACCAATAGGGGTTTTTTCGGCAATTACTTCGAAACAACATGTGGAAGCTGAGTGACGAGGCAACCTAATCCTATCCGGCATGATCAGTAACTACAGGGAGCACTACCATTGAAGGGCAGGGCTTGCAGGGTTTCCATGCGAGGTATGTATTGTCTCAGTCTTTCTTGGCTGCAATGATTATTGGGTGCAGCCAAAACTGGTCGAATGGAGCATTTGGACAGTGTCATCGGGTATCACCAACTGTGGAAATAAAGATACTGGAGTAATTACTTTGCGTACAATAATTAGATATTGGTAGAATTACCTTGTCTGATGATATGTAGTAAGTATTTGTAGGAAGCTGAGTCGGAATCAATTCCCCGATGCAACTGTGTTCGAGTTGTCCGCACAACTGAACGCCTTTGAGAGCGAACCGGAAGCATACGATTCTTTGATCGAGTTAACAGTACCGTATCTAGATATCTGTTAGTGATTACACAAAGTGTGAACAGGTAAGGATAGATGTGCTTACGTTCCACCAACTACCATGAATGCTGCAATAAGAACAACCAGCACGTTAAAGGCATATTTGACTCTTTGCACACCTGTACCGCTACGATAGTCCTTGAAATCTCTCATCCAAAATAGAGCTGGGAACATCAAGCTCATCGGAGCAAAGAATAAAGAAGCCTCGAGAGACAAGATGTAGCTGAATACGGGGATTGCTTCAACCAAAATAAATGCGAGTAGGGCCACCACCACATTGCAACCTATCCAGACAGACCAGTGGGTAATGCTATTCGACTGAAGATGCTTTGTATTGCGAAGTATTCGGACAAACATGTACTTGGCAGAGGTGTGGTTGAATATACCCGAGCTCACAATCAAACTGGGCAGCGCCAGACCATAGGCAACTCTCTTGAGAACGGGCCCAGCGCTGCCCAAGGATGGAGAAGCAATCCACTGCCCGCACCAGCGGTACATGACTTCCGAAAAAGAGAGGTAGATGGAGCCCACCGCGATGGCGACGATGATGGCCGCCTTCTTGAACTCTTCTGGCTTCCTCATCTCGGCGATGACGGGTAGGTAACCTGGGCTTCCGCAGCTGCTGACAAAGATTGTGCAAGCTGCAACGATGCCAGCTGAGAAGGTCGGGTGTGCAACAGCGTAGAAACCGAGCTCAAATGGGCCGTTTTGTGGTGCTGCCGCAGGGCGAGACAGCGTAGTGACACCAACGACCACGACCAAAACTCCGGCAATCACCGAAACGAAACCAATGGTCAGAGGCCAGGTCATCTTTCCCCAGGTCCGAATGCAGGACGCGAAGAGAGTCAGGACGGTACCGACGAAGCTGAAGGCGACCGAGCAAGCCCCGTGCTCTGAGATGGCATTGAAAGCGATGGATATACCAAGAATGCTACTGCCAGTGCAGAAGATGAACGCAATCACGAACATGACACCAACGAACTCTCGTCCTATTGGGCCCCAAACTACACCAGCCATATCGACAATAGCTACAGTGCCACTAGTTAGCCTAACGCAGAGCTTAAGAGAAAGAAAATATCTTATCAAGACTTACTATGACATTCGGGGTGTCTATTGCGAAACTCGCCAGCAATAATTGTTGTATCTATGAAAGAAAAACCACAGTTATCACTTCCATGCTCGACATATGCTAGTTTCAAATAAGAATGGGAGAATAAGGGCGGGATACATACAGCAGTTCAAGGCTTGGTATCCCACAATGAGTAATCCTCCCGGAACGGCACCTAGGTCGTACAAAGCACCAGGGATGCCGAGAACACCGATGGCCACCTGCGTCTTGATGAAGATAATCACAGCCTGCTTCCAAGACACGGTACGGAAATTGACGCCGTCCGCGGTTTGCTTGAAGACTTCGTGCTCCTCACGAATATCAGAGAATTTGCCAGCTTCGATACTGCCTTCACGCAGGACAGCTTCCTGCTTGCCATCAGGAGCAATCTTATCAGAGACTTCGGCCATGATATGTTGCTAACGGCCGACCCAGGATGTGACCAAAGAATAATCCCCGAAGGAGAAAGGGGGAACAAGCAAACGCCAAACAAAAAGTTCTCTATTATGTAAAAGCTTTCAAAGCTTCATGCAATCCAACTTATTGTGTCGAGTTTCACTTCGTTTCCTAATACTCCCATAACAGGGTCCACAATTAGAACAGTCTTTCGATATTGTATCTTCACCGGCCTTTATATTTGATATGCAATCCGAGCCTGGAACAAGGCAACGGATGCCTCACAGATTTTGAGTCCAACCCGTTATCTTGGTTTGGTTATCTAGGCAAGTAATCCGACCCTAGGTTGCATTAGCTTGGGGAGCAAGGGTTAATTGGACTGGAGGTGGAGCAGATAAGCTCAACCTGGGGTACTGCACAACCAACCATCCATTAGTTTACAGGTTGGAAACAGGGGGGTAGTAGCCTGTAGCTTACCAAATATGCCGATCAGGGCGGAAGGTGATCATTTCCCGACGGAGCTCCTGGGTGTTCATCGGGTGAAGAACCCGCTCAGTCTGTTAACGATGTCGCTTTGATCCGATGATAGATAGTGGACCACATCATACCAATTTCCTTACATAGTTTCTTATGGAACTACCCCGACCTACCACTCTCGATGGATCGGCAGTGGGTATGACTAGTGACTTACCTATAGTTAGATTAGTTTCATATGACGTAGTGTCGGACTCTCGTCACCGTTCATCTTGTCACGGAGGGTGATATTACACAGAATTCAGATCCAAGAAAGAGTCTAAAACTTGAAATCATTGATGCCAATGAGCACCGTATGTGCCGGAAATATGGCAACAATACGGATCAGACACATGGTTTCTGTCTTTACTGTTATTTCACCGGAAAGAAAAAGAATATTAAGGGTTTCTCTGCCAATCTCACCATGTCTAGTTTCAGGATCAGCGAGGTTGATAATGAAGAAATGTTAATGTTAATTATCTATCAACCTGACACTGAATATCGATCCACGACATTTGTTTGCGCTTGCTCTACCCCCGCTGCAGCTGCCGCCTTTTCAGTCCCCCACTTGAAGGTTGAGCCGTAATGATCGTCTCTCAGGTTCTTCTGGCCAAGTAAATTCTCCCTGAAAGTCCCCCGGGGAACATCATAATCTCCCCACACAAGGCCCCTCCTCAGAAGCTCTGGTCGTAATATGTCTACCACATCTTCGAAGCTGGTGGGATTAGTTACACTGGCGACGTTGAATCCATCCGCATCTGCCTCGTTGATCCACCTCTCAAACTCATCTGCGACCTGCTCTGCACTCCCCACGACGATGGGATGAAGTCCGCCCAGAGCCATTCTCATTCCCAAAGTTCGAGGAGTCCAGGCCGTACCCGCCGACTCGAAGCTTCTGAACACGCTCTGGATGGCATGTGCGGCCTTGGACTCGTCGAATTTAATGATGTCATCCATATCATACTGGGCCATGTCTATGCCCGTGTAACCCGAGAACTGCGCCAGGCCGGCGACAGGATCAGCGTTGGCTTGCGCAGCAGCATACTTGGCTTGGGCTTCCTCCTCGGTCCGGCCAATGTAGGGAACGATACAAGGAAAGAACTTAACCGATGCCGGGTCTCGACCATTGGCAGCAGCGATCTTGCGCAGATTTCTGATGACCTCTTTTGCTTGCTCCACGGATATAGGGTTCAGAAAGATCGCCTCCGCATGCTTAGCGGCGAATTGGGAACCTGTTTTGGAGGCACCAGCCTGGAACAACACAGGTGTTCGCTGTGGTGAAGGGTGCACCTGGTTGCGGGCTGTCATATTGAAGTATTTATCTTTGTGCTGGATTCTCTTGATTTTGAAAGGATCGAACCCGATGCCGTTCTCTCTATCCCAGATCACGGAATCAGGAGCCCATGAGCTTTCCCATAGTCTACGGAAAGGATAGCAATGTTAACTCATCTAAGGCCCTCAAGTTAACCCGCTTGGTGTCATAAATGAGAGTGTAGGAGGTCAGCAAACTTACTTATAGACAACGTCCATATATTCGTCTGCCATGGCATATCGTTCGTCATGGCTCAAACTTTCTTCTTGGCCGAATGCCAGAGCAGCGCCCTTGGTATACGAGGTCACGATATTCCAGGCGCATCGACCTCCTGTCAGGTGATCGAGCGTGGAGAACTGCCGGGCCAACATATACGGCTTGACGTAGGTGGTGCTCATCGTGACGGCGAACGAGACAGATTCGGTCACCGCAGCCATGCCCGACACAATAGGCAATGGATCCAGATGGGCGACTTGGTGGCCAGACCGCAGACATTGATCTAGACTACCGCCATACACATCGAACCCAACGTACCAGTCAGCCAAGAACACCGCAGCAATTTTCCCTCGTTCGGCCAACTTCGCTAACTTCAGGTAGTATTGTAGACTGTCTTTCTCTGTCGAAGTCTCCCCGGGCCGCCTTCATAAACTAGTCAGCATGCTCGAAGCTGAACAGCATTGACGGCAACTCAATTATTGGGCAGGAGTGCTTACTTCCACTGGCCTGCAGCCATATACCCTCCAGTACAGGCAGTTTCCAGGAAACACAGATCGATTCGTTTCTTTGCAACAGACATGCTTGCGTGCACCTTTCGTAGTCTGCAATTGAGTTTTAGGCACTACAACCTTAACAGGAGGAGAATGTCGATTTAACCATACCACACTTTTCTTACATCATCTGATATAAATCTTATACCTATAAAAAGCACGTGGAAGTTATTCGGAAGCGGTCCTAGTCATCCACGGATAGCAACGCCTGGCCCACTGTCAAACGTGCGATAAGCCATGCACACCCCCAGGCGGAAGTTCCTCCCGCACCTGCGCCTGGCACGGAGCCCTGCGATTCAAACCTCTTTTCCTTATCTCTGTCCAAAAGGGGAAGTGATCCACAAACCCCCCCTCTTGCCGAAAGCGATTCCCTCGAGTCAGAGGCACTGTGATGCTGCTGATTAGCAAGACTTGGTGGGCTTTTTAGCCTAAGAAGGATTGGAAGGTGCTGTGCCAATCTAGGCGACCATGCTGTGCGGGTGAGAGCACCACTCCGTCCTTACGGCAGAGAGCCATCCTCCCGCTAGAGCATCCTTAGAGGCTGTGGGACCGTAGAGTATTCTATTAGTGGTATTAATAACTAAGGCGAACAAAAGATCGTTTAGTTGACGTCAGTCAAGTGGCCCCGCAAAAGCTTGTATTAACGAGAACGCAATGCCAGGTGATGATTAGGTGGGTAAGGGGGTTTTCCTAGTGTGCCGCAATACAGACTGAACCCGGCCTCAGAGGTATCTTCCCAACATTGGCAGCCATCTGGAACAAAACTACCTATGTACCTAAGTGATGGGATTTCTATTGGGATCATTAGAATGGCCTAGACCGGCTTTGTGCCTTTGAATTAAATGTATTTGATACTTTGGAGTGATGGTTGATATGCTACTGTACTAATAAGGCATCTCTGCACCATTCATTGCGAGTGTCTGAGCGCTTATGTATTCTGCATCTGGCGTTGCCAACCATGACACCGTGGCCGCCACGTCTGCTGCGGTACCAAACCGTCCGTATGGCACTGTAGCTCGGAATCCTTCGATAACCTCTTCGGGGCTCTTACCCGTCACAGCCGCAAAGCCGCCGGCGATGTCTGACCAGAACGGTGTTTCTATGTGGCCGGGGGCATAACAGTTAACTCGAATCTTGTGTGGTGCGAGCTCTATCGCCATCGACTGGGTCAAGGAGATGATGGCCGCCTTGGAGGCGCAGTAATGGGCGAGATTTGCGGCACCGCGTCTTCCCGCACCAGATGCCGCGTTGACGATGACGCCTCCATTCCCCTGCGCTATCATCTGCTTCGCAGCGGCTTTGGCGCCGAGAAAGACACTGTGGAGGTTGACTTCGGTTACTCGCTTCCATTCAGCAAACTCCATTTCTACCACCGGCTTGACGCTGATGATGCCAGCATTGCAGACCATGATATCCAACTGACCAAAAGAGGCCACCGTCTGCGCTATAGCCTCATTGACGACGTTCTCATCTGTCGCATCTCCAACAATGGACAGCAGCTGACCATGGCCGCCGTCAACAATTGTTTCTCGCAGATCCAGAGACGCCACGCGTGCCCCGTCATCAAGAAGGCGACGCACTATTCCCAGCCCGATGCCACTCGCGCCGCCAGTGACGAGGACTGACTTGCCAGAATGTCTGCTACTCGACATGATTGATAGTTGGACGGTGATAGATAAAATAACAGACGGTCCTTGGTAGACAATGTCAGTGATGCTGATGCGCTTCCCAAAATGTATATATTATCATTGACGAAGTACGCAGTTGAAGTGTCTCACTTAATTTACCCGTGAATTATCGCTCCTAGTCATAAAGTCTTACACAGTGACAAAACTCAGGCTACTAAGGTAATTGGCCGAACTTATCACAACTAAAGATTTCCTAGGTAAGTGCATAACATAAGCTTGCTTTCTTTTGCCTGGGGTATCAGCCAGGATTTGCAGCTTGGCGGGGAATACAGGGAGCCGTTAAAAGAGTTAGAATCCCGAAGATCAAGTCAAAATGGCTGGCCTGTGCCGTCGCCTGTAGTGATGGAATGGTGAAATGGCTTCCGACGGATCCTGCGCAGGATCCCGATGTTCGCTGAGGAGCGGCGGCTCTTATCGCTGATAGCATAAGCGCCTATCAAATTGTAGCTGGAGAGCATCCGGGGCAGGCTGGTTAACACAAAGCCGGTTTTGCACAAATTCCTGCATTCAGCAATATTTAACACAAACCGTTCGCCGAGGCCAGTAAGAAAGGGGCAAGCAGAATCAATGATCCTGATCTTCCTATCGTGAGCAATCTTTGTAATTGTTTTTTTTCACCCAAACTCTAGTGTCAAGGATTAGGCCACCAAAACTGGCAGTTAAGACCGACCCCATTTTGAAGCCCCGAAACATAACAGGTACCGGTAGATGAATATTACCAGCCAGGGAGGATATCGAGTTCAGAGGGAATTCGATAGTCTATAGACGTCCAAATTCATGAATAAGAAATATTACTACCGATTAGATAACCCGTATGGCACTTTTCACCCAACTAAACTCAGTCACGTTATTAGGTTTCTTCAAAAGCCTCCACTCCCGGAATGCCGTGAGAACCCTATGCGAGTGCATATTTTTTTATAAAAAATATAGACATAGATGTGTTACCCATAGGGAAAAGACAATCTGGAATCTGCCAGATCACGCTGTTTCGAGAATTTCCTAACAAACATTTCACTATCCAACCATTATGGTACTGCGGTGAGCGTCACCTGCTGAGTCACACTTGAGAAAGTCTCGGTAGTAGTTGTAGATGCATTCACGATAGTCGAGGTAGAAAAGCTGTACGGCACCTGTCCCGCGCTGCCTATCCCGGTGCCAGCGGGTCCGAGGTCTGAGGATGCCTGAGTCGGCACCACCACCTCGATGGTCACCGCGTCGGTGGAATCGACGCCAAACTCGGAGCCGGTCGTATTGCCCGCCGTCGCGTCCGCCAGCTGACCGCTCCTCTCGAGCGCGAGCAGGGCATAGTGACCGCCGACGACGGGGCGCGCGATGAAAGTGACCTCGTTTGGGACCGTGGGGTAGTCACCGGTGTCGATGGTCTCGTACAGATCTGTGAAGGGGTACTGGGTGGTGGTCTCGTTAAGCCAGTACGCGAGGCCGTTGACGAACAAGCGGCGGGTTTCGGGTTCGCACGTGGCCGCTGTCCATATCTCCCAATCTGACTTTGTGTAGTGGTGGCGGTTGTCGAGAGGGACGCCGTAGAGCTGCGACACCTTGGGGTACCAGGCTGACTGCATGGCGTAAACAGCGGCGTCCACCACGCCCAGGTTCAAGAGCTTGTCGAAGTACGTGTTGTACAGCAGACCCCAGGACGACCGCCACTCGTACGCCAGCACTGTGTGGGGGCCAGTCGGGTCATGGTTGATGGCAAAGTACTCCCACTGCTGGTAATACTCGCTCGCCGTGGCCGAGAAGTTGGCTGCGTCATCGGCCTCGCCGGCAATAAGGGCTACTGCGTGCATCGCCTGCAAACCCACTATGCCCTTGATTGCCAGATTAGTCTGGTTGACCAGCGTTCCTGCAAAGTCATCCGTGCTGAGTTGAGCAGCGGGTACTAGGGAAAACTGGATTAAATATTGGGCGAACTGCTTGAGCAGCGGGTAGTGGGCCTTAATCCAATCGCCGTTGCCACTGAATTTGTAATATGCGTAACTCATGAGAATGAGGTTACCTGACTCCTCAACCTATTTTACGTCGTAAGTCAGTTCTCGTTCTTTCGGAGAAATCAAATAATATGTAGCAAGGAGATCTGTGAACTGACAGGCATATACTCATCATTGCCTTCAACATGTCCCGTCGCATTGGGAAAATTAGAGCCCAAGTCATGCATACAATACCCATTAGGGTAGAATGTGTTCTCTTGATTGTCCATAAGCGGGTTCAGAGTGTATCGCAGCATCTCCGGGTTGGCCCAGAGGAAGAACGGTGTAGCAGGATAAAGGACGTCTACGGTGTTGACGTTACCGTCACTAGATATCTCCTTTTGGAACATCAACGGCTCAACATCATCATCCGAGCTTGTCGTCCCACAGTTGGTAGCTGAGGGTGGGACAGCATAGACGTAAGCACCCATGACCTGCCGTGCGGACAACGCCACAATGGAGTAATATGCTTCTGGCTCGGACACGTCCGGAATAGCTACACCGGTATAGTTGTTCGGGTCTAGGAAGCCGTAGGCGTTATCGGGGTCGAATATGTACTGGTTCCCGTACTGGTCTGTTCCTGGCGAGAAGCCTTGAGAGCCGTTATTTGACGCATTTGTGAATGCGTAAGGGGGCGGGACTGAAGGGGTGCTATTGCTGTAAATATTTGCGAGGTTGTCTTCATAATACGCAGCCACATCTCCTTTCAATTGGGCCTCAAAGTCGGCTCCCAGCTGTGCTACAGCATCATAATCGTTCCAGTGGAAGGCGATCAATGAGGGGATATCGCCATAGCATCTTGCCCACCAGGGAGCCAGCGATGCGACGCCGCCTGTGTACAAGTACCGCATGATGGGTGTCTGGATGGAACCAATTGTGTACCTGACCTCTGCCTCGGTGACGTTGCCAAAGTCATGCGCAAAAGCAAAAATGGGTTCGCGCGTACCACTACCACGAAAGGCGCCGTCGACAAAATTCGTCAGATTATGGTTTTGAAGAAAAGCGAAGCGGAGGCTGGTTGAGTAACCGCTCTGGAAACTGAAAGCTTTCGCCCCGAGAGGGCTGGTATTGTATGTAAAATTGCCCCATTGCGGGAATTGGTCGAGCTCCCCAAAGGTGTACGAGGTGGCTAGGTGGTAAGACCAAGAATACAATGTCGATGCGGATGTGGTTGCATTGAGAGTCTGGTTTGCGGCTAGAGGTGTCGCCCCTTGGTTCAACTCCCACTCGAGCACAGCAGTGGAATCATCAGTGATCCAGGCCCCGTTGATATCGGAGTAAAACTGCACATCGTGTGTTTGCCCATCTAGCGACTCAACACTCGTCGTCAGATAGCTCAGTGGGATAGAGCTGCGGCAGATATCCTTCGGGGTGACGGGTGAGAAAAAGCTTGCCTTGATCAGCACAGGCCCTGCAAGAAAAGTGTAATTAGAGGACTGCGAGTCGTAGACGACACTCTGTGGCTTGGCAGATCGAAAGCTTGACAGCACTGGCAGTGACTGGATGCTAGCCCCCAGATACTCATAGGCAATACCGTCAACTACGACAATACCCTCCCACCCCAAGTGGTTGCCAGGCCAAAAGATGGGAGAGTCACTATTTAGGGTGCCGTTATTTGCAGTAGACTGCCAGGCACTTGTGTAAGGGGATCTGACGGCTAGCGGGATAGCTGGAGGTCTTGCCGGGGAGTAGTTAGGTAGTGTGTTGCCATTGGAGTCCGTTGCGCTTGTATATGGATTCTGCGCGGCAGCTGTACTTGCAATCACACACCAACTAATGAAAGGAGCAAGAAGCATGGCGCCAAACTACCAAAGTTATTATGAAGGAATTTGCACGGATTGCAGACAATATACTGTTACAATGATCTCCAAGCCGTGTCGGTTGCTAGCACTCGAGTGCATACATATATACACAACTCAACATACACAGTTATCACAAAAGTCCACAGTTTGTGTTGCGTCATTTGCTACCGCAGCCGATGAGGGCATTGCACCATCGCCTCCACCTTACTGCACTTATTTGTCGTAGTGCATACACAATGCAGCAATAAGCAACTATTTCGCGCGTCGTAAATCTGATGAAAGAGAGTTGGGTGCGAGAATATGCTGGACACCCGATGCAGTGTTGCGTGTTTACTACTGGACCGGGTAGCGGCAATAGCGACCGTCGGCAGTCCATGTCCCTCCCCACAATAGGATCCCAGCTAAAGCCGGGGAAATAGCGGAAATAATAACCCGCCGAGGTGAGAGAGTCATTGGATCATCGGCCATATACTGCATATAGGCCACAGCTACCAGGCCGAAGATTGTGTAACTTCATTTGCCAAAAATGGCGGTCTAGAATTTGAGAACAATGGAGAAACTATGATCAGTATGCACTTCTGCTCAATTACGGCCTAGTGATACTGAAGAGCGTTATTAAACCTGTACAATCTTCCATGGTTTTTGTGGATGAACCGTATGATCTGCGTATGCACATGCCGAGCAAGGCAGGGAAGTGATTATTGTAGACATGGGTAAGAAAGGATTTGCTTGAGGGGAAACTGTGCGAGCAAGGTCTCCATAGTGCTAAACAGATTGTGGCCAAGTCGATTGGTTAAATCTGAATGGTCACGCATTCTGTTGCATCATACTACCGTGGTTACATACGCTGCATCGTAGGGTAAGCAGAGATTACAACCCCACTTCCCTGATACTCCACAATCCGTCTGCGGGGATGACGGACGTATGTTTGGACCATCAAGAGGTTATTTCGATGGACTTTGCCCTTTCATCGTATTTGATCTTTTGCGTCGCGTGACGGGGAGAGACATTTCGGGCCATTCAAACCCGAAAGACAGTGTTTCATTCCCACGAATTGCAGAGGAAGAGCAATGCCTACATATGGCACCAAGATATGCGGGCAGCACTGAGTGAACCATTGTCACGGGTGAATACCTATATAGTGAAGTCGAGGAATGACGAGCTGATCAGCGGGGGTCTGAAAGAACCCACAGCCTTGCGATCTCCAACTTTTTGACTATAAAGATAGCGTGAGAGAAACAAATAGATTGAGTCTATGAGACAACTTTGTTGTGGGTGGAGGCGCACTGGTGAAGCATGATCACGTAAGTCCACCAGAACCCCGCGAAACGCTCAACTTTTCCGTGAAGTGGATTCCGCATTATCTCAAAGTAGACCCTGTGATGGACAAATCAAAACATAAGCTAGCAACTAATATACCTGAACGAAAAAAATAAAAGAACTAACTAGTATCTTATAATGCACTTGCAATGTTAAACTCGTCGATAGCTAACAAGGTGCGCATTGAAATTGTTCGTGATCGCTGTGGTATACGCCTGGATTACTCTCGTTGCTTTTTCTTCGTCGTACTATGACTTTCGATGCATTATATAATCATTGTATTTGCAATCAAGTCGCGTACCTCCCAAATGAGCACTATATCTTTGTTGCAGGGCTTGGTAGGGTGGTGGACTATACTGGTGTCCCACTTGTTAACCCCCAGACAAGACTGCTTTCCTACAGATCGTCGTCGCATCGTTATCTGGTGAGCGGGTAATTTTACATCGGGACTAATGCCGCACTTCGCGTTCCCTATTATTATGTGAGCTGTTCCCTCAGGCGAGGAGGTTTTGCAATGCTTATTATTTTTCTTGGTCGAAAATAAGTCCTGGCTACACAGGGACTGACTGGGATATCGTGTTCTGCCTCTTTCCACCGCCCTGGAGTCTCAGCTGCCAAGCATTGCCATAATCACAGCCTCGCCCTGCGGTGGCGGTTATTGTCATGCTTATTAATGATCAATGAGTACATGTGACGTGTGGAAATTGGCAGTTTTTCATCAGGGTCGAACAGCGCCTGGCCACCATGCGTCTCATCAACGTGAAGACGAGAAAGCTCGAGGAATTCTTCGACGACTACATCCCAACCTATGCGATCCTGTCCCACACGTGGGGAACCGACTACGAAGAGGTAGCATTTCGCGATGTCGAAGAAGGCGCTGTGATAAGTGGCCCCGCCAAAGGGAAATTCAATGGAGCCTGCTCTCAAGCTGAGTGTGACAAGCTCGGCTACCTTTGGATCGACACATGCTGTATTGATAAGACCAATTCCGTAGAGCTGGGAGAGGCTATCAACTCCATGTTCCGCTGGTACAGAAATGCAGCCTACTGTTACGCATACTTGTCCGATGTTGCCGCCGAGGATTGTGACGACCCTTCAGACCAGGGATCGTCTTTCCGGAGAAGTCGATGGTTCCAGAGAGGATGGACGTTGCAGGAGCTGCTGGCTCCTAGAAACGTGCGTTTCTACGACAAGACGTGGTCATATCTGGGGACTAAACGGCAGCTTTCACTTGCTATCTCATCCATTACTGGCATAGCCCGGCACTTCCTACTCGGCATGGCCGAGCTCCACGAAGCGAGTGTGGCACAGCGTATGTCTTGGGCGGCTAGTCGAGTCACCACCAGGAGGGAGGATCGTGCATACTCTTTGCTGGGACTTTTCGATGTCACTATGCCTATGATTTATGGTGAAGGCGATCAGGCCTTTATGCGACTCCAAGAGGAGATCTTGCGTCGTATTCGAGACGACTCAATTTTGGCTTGGGGCTTGAGTCTGGCTGCTCCAACAAAGAGTCCACCGACCGCACGGGTTTCGGATGGTATTTTCGCCTCCAGCCCGATGGACTTTGCTCATTGTGGTAAAGTCGTAGCAGGTACTGCGACTGGTAGCTTAGGCGATTCATTCTACATCTACGGAGGAGCGCTGCATATCCGACGCGGGTTGCACACGTATAATCTTGGAGGCACGTTCCTTCTTCTTCGCTGCCACCTTGACCAGGATCCAGATCAACCTGTAGGTATACCAGTGGGTCTAAGCGAGCCAGATCATTCCGACAGCCAGTATATTCGAATACGCGGATATCCGGCAACCCTTGTATCTTCGCGAGTCTCTGGAGATGCAATGCCCCGTTCTCTGCAAATAAGGACCGACCGCGACCTAGTATCTGTAACTACAGACCAACGTTGTGAATATTATCTCGACAACTCCCTGGAAAGACAACTAGAGCTGGTGGAGGTGGAGCCAAATTCCAGCTGGGATCAAGATGCAGACAAACTGCTACCGCCAGCAGAGACTATTGATGGCAGTAGCCGAATCTGGGCCAGGTTGAGATATACAAAGGGAGAAAACCTCGATTTCGTTCTTGTTCTCACTCTTACCTATGTGGAGTCTGAGCCACAGCTTCAGCAACACGTGATGTTGGCGTCCAGGACCACCGGATTACGAGAGATAAAGGATAACTTTGACAAATTCGGACCTGAAGCTCTGGTGCAACATAATGCCAACAATGGAGTGATAGGTTTCGAGATCTCGACCAGTTTGCAGCGCTTAGGCGCCTCTCATTTGTTCCTGGTTGAATTAACACCTACCAGCAAGGATCCGGATGCCGGCCGCTCCGTCGACGCCTCCAGTGAGTTGGAACGACTTGAACTTGAG